>PVKC010048141.1:0-10920 GCA_004027635.1 Crocidura indochinensis | reverse complement strand
TGTGTGTGTGTGTGTGTGTGTGTGTATGTATGTCTTTGTTTCCTACACTATGGTTTCTCAGTAACTTCACCGGCCTTGTTCTCTGTCCCCTTATCTTCAGTGTCTGAGCCTCCCTCCCTCTCAGGATCCTGGGAAGAAGCCTCCCTTCTCTTTGAACCCCCAACTGGACCTGGCCCATCCCTACTCTCTCCCTATCTTACATTTGTCCGTTCCTGATGGCAGCTTCTAGATGCCTTGTGGTCTATGTTCAGGCTCAATGAATTGAGACCAGGAGGACAGGCCTAGGTGACGGCTGTTGCCCCTGCAGTAGCAACTACAGGTCTGCTGCTGTGTAATTGGGCTCCATGTCCCTCTGTGTTTCTATGTCCTGTGTCTGGTAATGAGGCAAGCTTGGGCCCAGTCATGTCTTTCCCCAAAGCCACATGTCGTCCTTCTATAGGACCTTTCCATCCCCTTTCCCTCATGAGAATATTCTTGCTGATCCCCCAACCCCCAGAACTATCCTTGTGGTATCTGTCTGGACCCACTGTGCTCAGTGCTGTCCCCTGGACTAGGCAGTTTTGGAATCCAACACATGCAGACGGTGGAACTCAGTAATTGGAACTATGTCCAGCACCCCCTTCCAACCTCCCCTGCTCCCCTGTGCTATCCACAAAGTGCAGAGAATACTCTGCCCACCCACCCCCCTCAGATCTCTGTGATTCCAGAATCTCCAGCCTGTGTCTCCTGCCATCCCCCAGGAATGCTCCCCTCACCTGTGAGCAAGAGCCCTAGCCAGGACACTGCCCGCCTTTGGCCAGGTGCTGAGGGGAGGTCCATGTGCCACTGATAATGGGATCCTCCACTGAGAAGAGAGCTGGAACCCCAGACGTCTCCCAGACTGCACTGCTGCCCTGACAAACAGACAAACAGATGGGCAGGCAGAAGTGAAGTGTTGCCCTGGATCTTCCTCCTGCTGAGCTGAACTGCTTAGAGAGAAGAGACTGGGCCAGTCACAGTCATGCCCCTCCTCTTCTAGGCCCTTCCCCTTTTGTCCTGTCTGTACTTTGCTTCCTGGGATGGACTGAGTACTCTCCTCTTCAGTTGAGATTGAACACACCATATGTACACACACACACACACACACACACACACACACACACACACTTTTGCTTTTGTTTGTATCAGTCCTGGGGCGATTGTGCTCAGGACTTCTCCAGAGCTTTAGTTGGGGTGCATTGGTCCCTTCCTTGTTGATTTCTTCCCCTTCAGAGTAGAAGCCCTTGGTCCCTCATGAGATACTACCCCAGAGCTATGCTCCCTCAGTTCCAAATTCTTCCTCTAGCACTCCATAATTGCTGGTGCCAAAGGGAGGCTGAAAATGCTGCCATATCTAGAGGTCACAGGGGCCCCACCAGGTGAGAACATTTTGTTTGTACTCTGTCACATGACAGGAGTTCTGAGATCCTGAGAAATAGGGTCCTGACCTCCAGGAGTGAGGTCCCAAGTGTAAGCATCCACAGGTCTCAACAGATCTGTGTTTGGTCTTGGCACCCACTTTCTCGGCAGGGCTGAGGGAACCCTATTCCCAGGATGAAACCCCCAACTTGCTGGATCCAACCCCAGTGTGCCAGAGGCTCAATTCCAGAAATTGTGTGATCTAGAAATATTTGGTTACCAGGGCTTGTGGACACATGGAAGTTGAGTGAAGAATGGAAGGTATACCTCAGTCTGGAAGGGTTTGAACTATCTCATGTGACAGAAACAGACCCAGGGGGAATAACAGAGGTTGCTGAGTGATGATGAGGAAGGCTCCCCTCAATTGATAGTGTCTGACAGATGTGGTTGAGAATTTTTCCTGTACGTCTTGGAGTAGTTTCAGAACTGAGAGTTATAGTGTCTATCTCTCTGGAGGAAGATTCCAACCAATTCCACCTTCTGTGACTCAAGCCTGCTTTTGTGCTCGATGACCATCCTGGGTGCCTTTGTTTTGTTCCTGTAACTTCCCATGCAACCCCACTTCAACTTGGGCTGCACGAGCAGGGATGTGGGGGGTGCAGAGGGCCTCTGTATGAGGGCATTTTAAAGGAACTGCAAGGAGGTGGAAAGGATAGACCATGGGGTGGGAGTACCAGGGAGTCTGTATATTTCTGAGGGAAAGTCCAGGTCCCTGTCATGGTGTTGGATCTGCATGTTCTGTTATTGCACCCGGGAATATGTAGCTCACTTCAAGCCTGATCCAGTCCAAGTGGGAACAGGCTTTGGGCACTAGGTGGGTGACTGCTGACTTCTGACTGGAGGATCAACAAATTGGATACTTGTCAGTTTGGGTTCCAGCTGCTCAGTTCCTTTCCAGTGCCAGTGTCTGTTGAAAGTCGAAGAAAATGCCCCAATACCCGCAGGGACAGTCTTGATGGACTTCTCAGGGGAAAGGTCTGTAAGGTAACAGAGAACCTTGTGAGACTGAGGGGCTGTGTATGTCACCCCCTGCTGAGCAGCCACTGTCACTCTAGGAGGGGGCAGGATGGAGAGTCTGTATGTAAGCTTGGGGCTTCTCATCCCTAAACCATGATAGGCTCAGTCCCACCTGTGAGTCATCCCTCAATACCCAAAGTCAGAGAGGCCTAACAGATGAACATATATTTTCCATCACATTTTTAAAATATATTGAGTGTGGGTTTTATGGTCTTCTAGCCTTTATCTCAGGTGTCGTTCCACACAGCAGGGCACACTGGGGACCAGCATCTGTCTTGAAAGTTTGCATGATGTTGCATTATGCCCTTTGGATATGCTTTGTTGGTGGTGGATGATGAATGGAGGGTCCTTTCTCTGCTGTCCCAGGACACATAGCTCCAACCCCCTCTAGCCAGTGGGTATCTGGGTTCAGGAGAGTGGCTGGTAGAAAACTCCACAAGCAGGCTTCAGGGTATATCATCTTTAATCCAGGCCCTAGCCAACATGTGTGGCCTATATCATAACCATTTATACATGCTATCCTCAGCTTGCCCTGCATCTTAGCTTCTTTCAGCCATCTCTCCTCCTGCTGTTTCTCTCTTCCAGCCTCCTCCCAATTCCTCCTCATTCCAATTCCCCTTTGCCCTCTGGCCAAAGCCTTTTGTTATCTATTAAAGACCCCTGCCAGAATTGGGAGGTCTATTAGCAGGTAAGGTTACAAGAAGAATGGGGGGTGGAGTAACAATCTCCCCCTCCCTGGATATAAATGAAGGGTAGTAAGCTTTTGTATTCCTGATATCGCTAATACATGGGTGAAATCCACAGCAGCATACATCCTCTTTTATACTTCTCAGAGATCTACAATTAATGCCAGATAATCATTTCATTTATTTGTCATTTGTTATGAATGCTTTATGGTTCTTTTCACAGGTATGATCACTGAATAGGATTGTAAATGTTGGATCCCCATTGCGGTTGCTCGTATGATGTATTTATGTCTTAATTTCCATATTGCTTGGGAGCCGGGAGGTGGCGCAGGAGGTAAGGTGCCTGCTGCCTTGCCTGCACTAGCCTAGGACGGACCACGGTTCTATCCCCCGGTTCCCATATGGTCCCCGTGCCTGCCAGGAGCGACTTCTGAGCTCATAGCCAGGAGTAACCCCTGAGCATCACTGGGTGTGGCCCCAAAACCAAAAAACAAAAATTTCCGTATTGCTCTAGGTCACAATTAATTTTGCAATTTAATTAATGTTACTCAAGACTCACCTGAGGGAAAAATTCCTCATTATATTAATGTCGTTATATGACTACTTATAGAGATATTTAATGGTTTTCACTCTTTTACTCTAACATCATTGCTTTATTTCCCTCAATTTAGGCTTCTTGATGGAAGTGAATTCATAATCTTGACAAGCAATAATTTTAGGTGGATTCTCTTCACAGTGCTCATCATCCAAGATTGAATATTATAGAATTTCTGTTCCAGAGTCATCAAGTGTCTTTGATCAGACTTTTCGGAGTTCCAGACCCCTCATATTTACAGATTGGTATTGGACTCTGTAGAAATTACACCTTTTGTGTTTTTCTTATAATTGTAATCCTTTGAAGTTATATTTGATACTATACTTCTTTTGACTATCGTAATTAATGTATTTACATTTTAGTTTGTAATTTTGGGAATTGATGTTGCATTACATTAGGGTTTTGCTTTCTCCTTCTTCTTCTTCTTTTTTTTTTTTTTTTTTGGTTTTTGGGTCACACCCGGTAGTGCTCAGGAGTTACTCCTGGCTCCATGCTCAGAAATTGCTCCTGGCAGGCACAGGGGACCATATGGGGCACCGGGATTCGAACCAATGACCTTTTGCATGAAAGGCAAACGCCTTACCTCCATGCTATCTCCCGGGCCCCAGGGTTTTGCTTTCTTGATTTTAGGTTAATGGGTTAGATATTGCCAATAATTTACTAAATGATATTTTTGTCTATTATCAGCATTCTTTGCATGGGCGCATCATAGGGAAAATAGTAGGTTCAAAAAGAGGTTCTATCCATTTTGTATAGACCCTCAAGTTGTTCATTTACACTGGAGGTTCTCTGCCTTAAACTTTTTTTTTTTTTGGTTTGTTTTTGGATTTGTTTTTGGTTTGTTTTTGTTCTGGTTTTGGACACCCTGTGTTTAGGTTAGAAGTTTTTCTTTACTTTTCCCTTTGATATGTTTATGCAATCAGCTGCTCTTTTCTTAATGCTTAGCTGTTCTTTTTATAATTATAGAAAATATCACTTAGTTCTGTACATTATTGTTGTTTCTTTACTAAAAAGGGGGAATTGCTGTATATGAAAATATTTCCATAAGATTATTCTTTGCCTTTTGTCCCACCTTGACCTTCCAGGTGGGGGCGCTGTTGAAAGCCGAATAAATAGTTTGGGAGCGAGGTGTTCAGGGTCTTTGCCAAAGTTGGCTGGCTGGCTCAAGGTGTGTTTTAGAGCTAGTAACAGGCTGATCAAGAACTCTCTTGGCCCAATCTTTTACCCCTTAACCCTCCTGTCTGTGTGGATTATTTGTTGTGGATAAATAACACCAATATCTTCCCCCAAAAGGAGACAAGAGGATAGGAATCAATTTCTCATTCTCGGACCTCTTTGTGAATACAAAAACAACTAACAAAGGAGTAAATGGGACCCAACAAATAGGGCAACAAAATGGTATGTGGGATACCTACCTGATTATTTTTCAATAGACATTTTGATGATTGGTGTCTATAGTATTTCCTTTGGGGAAAAAATAGATCCGTAAAGATTCTCTATCACTTCAAGGATAAACAGAGCTTCCATTAACAACATTGAAGGGAAAGTATTCAGTATCTACTTGGTCGTGGTCAACAGGAAATGGAAGATTAAATGTGAGCCAAGGCAAGAAGTAAAGTTCCCAAGAGGATTAAATGTTACTCAGCTGACCTACTAGGATTCTTACCAGAGTCTGGGTTATGATTGGGGTAGTGAGGACAAGGAAATTGGGCAGATAAGAGGAAAATGAGATCAAGAGGATGGGGGATTCTGGCTAAGCTGTCACAGGTTTCATGCTTAAAGAGGACTGAAGTAGAACAAACAAAGAAGTCCATAGACAGGCCTAGACAGAGGAGGACACAGACTGAAGTCAGAGAAGCTTTGTTTCTTGTTGTTTCCACCCTGTACATTTAGAACGAATTCATGATGCTGCAAAATATGATATGTTTATAGATTAAAAACATGATAGACCCATAGAAATAGTTCCATTTATATACAGTTAAAAATAGTTTCCTCAAGAAAGGTGTTGAGTAAGAGATAGAATCCACCAATAAATTAACAAAATAAAGAATATGCTTAGGGATATGCTGTGGCTAGATTTGGTCTGGTTATGTTAGAGACCTTATTTGAGTTCTCTCTAGGAGAGTGGACACACAAATAGTATCAGCATAAGAAATAATCAGAGATCACACAAGGTTATGTGTGAGAACAGTGTTCTGATCCTTAATGTGAAAAACCAGGGATATAAATGAAATATGTTGCCAGTCACATGTATGAAAAGAATGCATTTTGTTTCTTTGCAAAGTGCAGCATATTTCTCCTATTATCAGAAGCTTATTAGTATACATTGATTGATTTTCAAAACAATTGACATGTCTCTAGGTGGTTTGCAGACCTTATGAACAGATATATTTCATTTAAGAGCCTGGAGAATAACAGAAGGTAAGGTTTCTTGTGTTTTTTTGTTTGTTTGTTTGTTTCATCTCTTTTCCATATAGATTGTCTCCTTTATATGACCCTTACACAAAAAAACCTGTTCACTCAGAAAAAGAAAATCTGATAGGAAAATCTAGCTTCTTCTTAGTCCCTGAATCAAAATCAGTACTGACACCTAGGACATAGCCAGAGATGACTGTTTTGAGATGTTAAAACTTACCTTCTTGGGGCCAGAGAGATAGCATGGAGGAGGGTGTTTGCCTCGCTAGCAGAAGGACTGTGGTTCAAATCCCGATATCCCATATGAATTGATGTTGTATTACAAGAGGGTTTTGCTTTCTTGACTTTAGGTTAGTGGGTTAGATATTGTTGTTTATAATTTGTAAATGATATTTTTGTCTGCTCTCAGGTTTTTTTGCTTGTGTGCATCATAGGCAAAATACTAGGTTTATAGGAGGTTCCATCCATTTTGGATGAGCCCTCAAGTTGTTTATTTACACAGGGTCTCTGCCATAAACATTTTGTTTTGGTTTGTGACTTAAGCTCCCATCTATAAATAATTGACCATATTGGTACATCAATTTTGGACATCATATAGACTTCAGCCTGGATTAAGAACTTGGATTAAGGGGCCGGGCGGTGGCGCTGGAGGTAAGGTGCCTGCCTTACCTTCGCTTAACCTAGGACGGACCGCGGTTCGATCCCCTGGTTCCCCATATGGTCCCCCATGCCTGCCAGGAGCGACTTCTGAGCGAATAGCCAGGAGTAACCCCTGAGCGTCACCGGGTGTGGCCCAAAAAACCAAAAAAAAAAAAAAAAAAAGAACTTGGATTAAGTTCAGATACCTATTGATCATCATTGCAGTGGCTCCCCACTGTGCAGGGGGTTTATGTGCCTCTTCCACCAAAATAAAGGCCTAGTTCAATGCCCTCGAAGGTGGGCTTCATGGTCTACCTGGACTTGAATGGAAAAGGGGCCAGAGAAATAGCACAGAAGTTAATGCATTTGCCTTAGACGCAAAGGACTGTGGTTCGAATCCCGGCATCCCATGTGGTCCCTCACGCCTGCCAGGAGCAATTTCTGAGCATGGAGCCAGGAGTAACTCCTGAGCACTGCTAGGTATGACCCAAAAACCAAATACCAAAAACCAACAACAACAACAAATAAAGAAAAGGTGCTTCTTCTCGCCTGCTGCACAATCTTTCTGGCGTCTCTTCCAAGGATCTATATACATCGTAGATTTATCTTCTCAGGAGCTTGTAGTTGATTCCTTGATACATGTTTCCTGTTTTAGACACCCTGTGTTTAGGTTAGAAGTTTTTCCTTAGATTTTCCTGTGATGCGCTTATGCAAACAGCCACTCTTTTATTATTGACTAGTTTTTCCTTTAATAATTGTAGGCAATATTATTTGTTTACTAAAAACAAACGGGGGGATTGCTGTATGTGTAAACATTTTAATGGGATTATTATGTTACTGACCCTACCCTGATCGATGATTGTGCCCTACCCTAGGGTGTGACCTGGCATTCTGCTCCCACCATTGGGTGGTACCTGATTCTGGGGCATAAAAGCAAAGGTCTGTGGAAGGCAAGGGGCTTTTTTCCTGGGGCCTATTCTTAGACCTCTTGGCTTCGGCCTCTTCATGTAATAAAGAGCTGTTTTCTGCGGAAGCCTGACTGCCTGTTGGCTTTCTTCTCACCACATTCACCTCCGAACCGCCAGCTGAGCAGGGTAACAGACGTGTGGTCCGAGCTGGAGGAAAAAGGCCTCATCCTCCATCCCTCCATCAGTCAACCTCTTCAGGGGATGACTTGCAACAAGTATACTACTTTTCTGCCATTTAGTTGGATTCTTGAACACCTCCCCCACCTCAAAGTTTCCCATCTGTTCGGATTGATTCTGAAGTGCTCATCCTCACCTTCCGATCCCCTTTGCTGACCCCTTCCACCCCTTCCCGAAACCTGGTCTGTTTCAGGACAGTAACCTCTGCGTCAGCAGCCTCCTCTTGCCAGGATCCTGAGTGTGAGTGAACAGCAGGCACATACCCTTAGAGGACTGAGGGTCAGAGGCTGGAGGGAAGAAGGAGGCTGCTTTGAGCAGTCGGACAGGGGGATGAGCTTAGGGTCTATGGAACCAGGTGGTGACATCATGACACTGCATGTTCAGTGGCTTAGAAATTGCTTCTCTACGCTCCACAGCAGCTCATGTGCTTTCTTTTGAACTTTGACGGCTTGGTGTTTGGGCCATCTCAGCAGTGCTCAGTCTCAATCTCACTCAGAGCTCTGCGCTCAGGGATCACTCCTGACAGTCCTGGGATTGAACGCAGGTCTCTGCCCTTCCTGCTGCACTATTTTATCTCTCCTCTCCACCAGAGCTTATCTCATATTCCCCTGAGTTTAGCTCTGTTAAAACAACCTAATCTTGTTCTCTCAGGATGCCACTTTATCTTTCAATGTAATTGTGGCCAGTATGATATTTCAGCAAGACCCTCAACAAATTCTGCAGCTTTTAACTTCTTTCCCATTTATTGGCAAACTTTAATCGAAAAGTGTCTTTACAGTCTGTCTCCATTTCTCCCCGATGTCACAGTGATGTTTTCTTTTTTTGTTTTGTTTTAGATATACACCAATAACTTTCATAAAATCAAAATAATACAAAATAATATCATCTATAAAAATATGTTCTTCAAACGGGTGCATATACTTTAAATATTAAAAAAGAACTTTTTTCTTTTTTTAATATAATTTTTATTTTAACCATAGTGGCTTACATATCATTGACAATAATATTTCTGGTACATGTTAACATAAAATCAGGAGAATTCCCTTTATCAAATTGTCCTCCCTTCGCCTCCGTTCCTGTCCTACCTCCCACATCCTCCTCCCTCATCTCCGGGGCTGCCAGGATAAGTGGTCCCCTCTGTGCCTAGATAACTACTTAGTTGTCCTACACCTGTTTGGTCTTGGTACTTCCCTTATCTCCCCCCTCCCAATTGGGATGCGGGACTAGTTAGTTCAAGTTATGTGGTTTTGTTTGAAGAAGAGAAAAGTAATAACCTGGAGAAGAGAAGGAAAAAAAAAGTCAAATACCCCGAAAATGGGCGGAGTCCTTCTAGAGACTTTCATCCTTGGTTTGAGAGACGTAGGGGAAAAAGAAGTGATGTTTTCAAGAGAGCTTTGTTGGAAGAATTACAGCACTTACCAGTCCCTGCTGCCTTCTCCAGAGTCATGGCACCTTCCTCTTTAGTCCTGTTTCTTGAGAAGCCCCTGCCTCTGTGTGCATATAGGGATCTTGTTCTCATTTTGCTTTCAGGATTACTAGTAGTGCTGTAAATACTTCCTTGGATATAAATGAACATACTCATTTACACATGCCATATCTCATATTATTCTTCTGTTGCCTTCTTTTGTATTTTTTTGTTTATTGGTTTGTTTTGTTTTTAAGCCACACCAGGTGACACTCAGAGGTTACTCCTGGCTATGCACTCAGAAATCACTCCTGGGGAACCATATGAGATACCTGGGATCGAACCGAGGTCCATCCTGGGTCAGCCCTGTGCAAGGCTATTACTGAGCTATCATTTCTGCCCCCCTGTTTTGCACTTTGGATGCTGATTTGTTTGTTTTTAATTTTGAGTCATACCCAGATGTAATCAGAGTCTACTCTGGGCCCTGTACTCAATGATCACTCCTGGTGGGGCTCAGTGAATGCCAGGGATCAAACCTGGGTGGTCCCTATACAAGGTAAATAAACTACCAATCATACTATCATTCTGGCCCTCTCTATTGCATTTTTTCTTTGAAAATATTAAATGGGACAATATTATTCCTTTAGCTACCAAATTCTACCAAAAATTTATTTTGCTAAATGGCAAAAACTAAATAGAAAAAAAATTTTCTCTGACCAATAGCTTTTGTCAACTTTCTCCTCTATTGTCTTATTTCTTGTTTTTATTGTCTTATTTCTTTAACAAAATCTGTTGATTTATAAATTTCCTGCCCTTGTCTCATGTCATCTTTCTTCAGAGAGAATTAATGTGGGAACTTTAGAGGAGGTAAGTTGATACTGGTGGAGGATTGGTGCTGAATAATTATAGCCTGAAACTAAACTATGAATAACTTTGTAAATCACAGCCGGTTAGTTAGAAATCAATTAAAAGCAAACAAATCTTACTCCTACTCTCTTTTAAACATCCTGACTTGAATTCCCTTTAACTCCTCAGCTATCCTTTTTTTATTAACAAACATTAAGTAGAGTGTCAGGGTCTGGAGCATTGGTTCACAGGTAACACATGTGGAGTGTTTGTGTGTGAGTCATTGTGCTGACCACATCTCCTGACATGCTGGGAGATGTGGCTGGTGCTGTCGGCTTGAACTCATGTGCATACTGGGATGGAGGAGGTTCTAGGTGGACACAGGCAGGACATCACAGGCTGGTACTCCTCACTGTTGGTGGCCTTAACAACACACATGGCCTCTCTCTGCTGCCAAAGGAGCCCCCAGAAAGCTGCCAGAGCAGAGCTGGTGTGAAAACGCATGGCATCATTGGACAGACTTTCTTGACCTCACATGTGCCATTCTAGAAGTGTCTCATCCTACTGGGTGGGGAGTCAGGTGGGTGCAAGGCTTGTGAAGTAACTTTTATCAAACATAAGGAATGTTTGGAAAGGTGAGATTTATTGAGAAAAGAGTTCCATGATGCCAGCCCAGGACCTAAACCAGGATCCAGGAAAGCAGGACAAAAGCTTTGATGAGATTGAGGTGATAAA
>PVKC010048140.1:0-10945 GCA_004027635.1 Crocidura indochinensis | reverse complement strand
GTCTGAAAGCATAGGCTGATTTACTAATAACACTAGGAAAGAAAGAAGAATAATTTGTAAACCAATGTCATTTGATATTTTTATTTCTAATTCTGACAAAGCAGATGATGTTTCATAGACTGGAGTTAACAAAATAATTTCAGGCATTTGCAAAAAACAAAATAAGAACATTGTGAGATTCTATAAATGGTACAATATTAGCCATTTTGTGGGAGGAAGATGAAAATGTTTATAAAGGAGTAATTTAATATTTGTGTTTACTAATGTCTTTATTTAAGCACCATGGCTACAATCATGTTTGTACTTTGGTTTCAGTCACAAAATAGCATAATCCCTTCACCAGTGCAACCTTCCCACCACCAATGCCAAAATAACCCTACTCCCCCAATCTTGCCTATCTTTGCAGTATGTATTCTAGTTCTATCACTTTCTACTATAATATTTCTATTATAATAATATTTCTATCACTACTATAACATTAGTAGGAATCGTTATTTCTCTAACCTCACTCACCAATCTTTGTGGTAGGCTTCATATTGTGGGGTGGTTCATCTTATCCTCATCTCTATTGTTTCTGAGTATTATTAACATCCAGTCATTTATTTTTCTAAATTATCACAAATGAGTAATACTGTTCTGCTTTTATCTCTCTACATATGACTCAGCATTGAAGGAGAAATTTTAATGAAGGTTTTGATTAGTAGAACTTTGGGGGACGGTTGGTGTTTGGGTTATATCTTACAAAAATATCACAGTTGACTCATGTCTCTCGTCAGGTGTATCTACTGCTTCTGAACTCAGGATTATTTCTAGCATTTTTTTGTCAAAGATATTAGAGATTGATGTCTGAACACATGGACATATGGAAGCTATACTATCCATCTAGCCCCTTGTATCTTACTTTTGAAAACCCCCATTTAAAGGAGTTATAAAAGAATAGAGTCTCTCACCCAGCATGGGCTTACTCAATAACTGGTTCTGTGAATTAGAATAGAGATGATGGTCAACATGATTGTTGATCAATTTGAGCAATTCTTATAATTATTTTATGATAAATATCTAAAGATTTTTTAATGGGCTCTAAGAGATAATTTAACAGAATATATCTTAAAAGGTATTGATCAAACTAGTTGCTAACACCTAATTGTCCATACACATTGCATGATTTCACTTCAAACAACTGATATCCTTTAGAACAAATTATGGTGATTTATCTTCTTAGCTGATGTCAAAGACATTATTTTTCATAATGCTGTATTCCTGTAACATCTTATTGAAGTTTTAATTTTCTTCTTTTGTGAGTTCATGACCACGTCCTGTAACATGTAATCAGTTGCTCAATGTGTATTTTCTCCCTCCCTGAGGTCTCTATTTGGATTTGCCCAACAGTGTTGCTTCACATTATTCTGCTTTTACGTCGACAATGTTTCATATAAACACCATATTATGACAGGTAGACTCACTATAGAACTTTTACCTTGAACATAAAAATGGAATTCTTGATCCAAGGAATAACATTTTTCTTATTCCTATTAATCCACGGACATTCATTGACATTGCAAAAAACACTCAAAATATTTTTTCTCACAAATACATTAACACCTGTATCTTAAAATATTGGGAGCAATTAAAAAAAACTTTAATACTCTGTATTTCTTAAGCCATCATATGTAATGAATTATTTTTGGATGTGGCTTTTTCCAAGTGAAAGTTGGGGTTTTGTTGTGAGCTGAAATGTGGGTCCCAAACTTAAGAATTATCCAGCAAATAATCAATTCACAATATTTGTTCATGCTTTGTAAAATTTTCCTAAAATTTTTTCTTTCTAATGTAATTTCTTTGTCCGGTGGTTCAGAAGCATTTCTCGAATCTATGTCACAATACTTGATAACTATTATTTAATAATTAGCAAGGATGTTGAAGTCATTGAGTATTTATGCTATTTTTATAAAAAAAAACACTGACTTAACATTGTCCCAGACTTTGCTTTATTTTGATTCTTATATTTTGTTTGTAAAAAACATAAGTTCCATACAGCAAATAAGGAACAATTTATGCATTGCTGAGTTTTATTTTCAAAGTGTCCATGAATGACCCCTTATGTCTATGTGTCCACCATGAATAACAATTTCCAAATATTCAGGATTCTTCAGCTAATAAACACACATAGAATGGAATATGGTCCTTTCTGGCTCCCCAAATAGCTCACTGGTCCCTATTTGTAAAATCAGTAGATATTTGAACTTTATGAAAGTTTTACTTACATCCTACTGATGATATCATCTTATTTGAAAATATCTGAGTCATAGAAATCAAAGTATTTTAGAAATAATTGGATTGTCTTTTGTTATATCTTTTCTAAAGATGTACTCTTTGCTTGCTCATTGTCAATGTCCTGTGTACTTGAAAGAAAAATTCAATTAGTAAGGCCATTGTAATCTGTATTCTTTGTAGATATACAAAACAAGATTTGTAGACAAATGTTTAGCATGTTGGACAGTTTCATAAAATAGATAAAAGAAACATAGACACACATACATTCATGTCATTCTGTCAGGTCATCCATTCCTGATACCAGAGAATTCAAATAAATCAAAACAAACCAGTAGAATTGTCAGAGTCAAAAATCTCATTTTGATGTTGGTTACAGCAATTCCTGAAGAGGAAATAAGAGTATGGGTTGAGTACAATCCAATCCTGTCTCATATTTTACAGGATGTGGCTTGGTGAACACATGATGCAATAGACCAATGATAAAAGAAGATGGCAGCCTCACCGACCACTTAGAGTGTCTGGAGTCATTATCAGATTTTAATCTGCAGCACTTTAATATTTAATCTTATGATCATAAGAATATTTAGGAACAATGAGGATATAAACTTCTTACTTCCTTTTGGCAGACACCAGATTAAACTTCTGGCACTGTAATGGATATTCTGAGCACTACCAGGAGAAATCCTGAGACTCAGTGGTTGAGCCTAAGTCCCAAAACATGAGTAAACCCAAGACAAACATAGATAACTGAACAGACGCTCTACTTTTTGATGTTAGCCATCAGAAGAAGGAAAATACAAAATCCTTATAAGTTATTTCATCAGCCTAGAAAATTGTCTTGGGGTCCATTTTTTTGGCTTTCAGAATGTCTTAAAATCGTTCTGAAACATCAATTCCTTGACTTTCTATGGGCCATTACAAAAGTGGAGTATGTGTGTGATTAATCTCCCCTTTATTTTAATATCATTATTGGTGTTTAAATCATTTTCTACATGGCACAAAGAGGATATATTTCCATGATTCCTTATAAGCATAGTCTGTAGATATCTTTTTTGTTTGTTTGTTTGTTTTTTGGATCACACCCGGCAGTGCTCAGGAGTTACTCCTGGCTCCATGCTCAGAAATTGCTCCTGGGCACGGTGGACTATATGGAGCACCGGGATTCGAACCGATGACCTTTTGCATGAAAGGCAAACGCCTTACCTCCATGCTATCTCCGGGGCCCCAATAGTCTGTAGATATCTTTTATCAGTGAAAATATCAAAAGCCACAATTTCACGGACATGTCCCTGTAACTATACATATTGTCATCTCTCTTGGATATATTCTGAAAAATGGATCACTTAAAATCCCCTGTTTGTCCATCCAATAAGCATGGGGACTTTGGGATCTCCAAAGCTGACATCTCACTCTGTGAGATGAGATATAATTTCTTTCAATTCCTCACTTGTCGTGTTTTTGTGTAGTTAAACAATGCATAAGACACACATAGTTGGTTACTTTTTTATCTTAGATTTCCTAAGTAAATAAGGATTTTTCTTATAAATTTTATTAGCATTTTCACTTTTAAATTTTCAATAGGTATGTGACTGCAATAATGTTAACTGTGTAAAGAGAGCAAAGGATGGATGGAAAGATTCAATGTATAAAAGAGAAAAATGACACAAAAAATGAGAGCAAAAGAATAAAGAAAGAGACAAAAGTTTAGAAGGAAAGTGTTAGGTATGAGGGAGGAAGAGAGGACAAAAGCGGATGGGATGGACGAAAAAAGACGGGGAGGGAATGGATGTAGAAAGAAAGATTTAGGAGGCCTATATACTATGGTTATAGAGAATGAAAGGGAGAGGAACAGAAAAAGACAGAGATAAAGATCTTACCACCAATTTTGTTCTCATGAACTATCACAATATGGTAATAGTGATGTCAGTTTGAGGACTGTACTGTTTGTATCTGTGCTTGTTTTCTTCTTAAATGAAGTGACCTGGATTCCTTTGCTGATATTTCTATGAGGCCACCTCTGGCCATAACATACAGAACAAATATTGATTGTCCTGTAAAGACAAATATCTTTCTATCCAACGTGACAGCTCAGTGAGTTGGATCTTATAGTCGTTTTTGACTCAGAAACACCTGGTCCCCATCACAAAAAACAGTATATACATATTTTTCTAGATTTCTATTGTAAAATAGCTCCCCATTTTTTCAGTCCAAACATCATATGTCCTACCCAATGTGAAAGAGTGTGAAGGAAGCTTTAAGAAACCAAGCCAATCAAAAAAAGAAGTCTTGGATTCAGTATACTTTTCACCTCTAGATTTCTCTGCTTACCAAGTCAGAGTGACCTTTATTAATCCAGCACAAATTTATCAAGAGTAAAAAGTAGATTAAGAGACAAAATTACTTATGCAACTGGACTGTTCCAACTGCAAGGTGTTGCTGAAATAAAGAGGTTTTAGGAGAAGTGGCTTTATTTTAGGTAAAGGCAGAAGATGGACCTAACAATTGTCACCCTTTTTGTTTAAATAAAACCTTTCGAGAGTTTAAATAGGTTTAGTTTTTGCAACAGATGTAAAAATAAATTCCCAATGTGGCTGTTAATTTGTATAGGCACAGTAAAATTAGGGAAATAAAGCAAAGAAATCATTCACAGTAAGTATAGTGGTGAGCTATAAAAAGCATTCTAGATTTGACTGTGCATACATCATTCTCAAAATAAGATTTTTCCATAATCTTATTTTATATATATCAAAATTTTTCATAGACTTCTCTAAATAAACATTAGAATATTAAAATATGCATACACACTTAATTTGATATTTCTTAAACATTTTTATACTGATCATTATAATAATCTCTAGCTCATCTGACTTATGTTTCCATAACTTTCTCTAAACAAACACATAAGAACATTTCTGCAGTTATATATAGATATATAGATAAATTTTTCAAACTGTAAATATATATGCATATAAAAGTTTAAATATATATACATTTAGATATATATATACAGTTTGAAAATATGTTTGCTAAAACATTCGTTTTTTTTTCTTTTGAAGGGTGTCATACTAGGCAGTGTAGGGAGTTACTCCTGCCTCTATGCTCAGAAATCACTCTTAAGAGACTCTAGAAACCATATGTGATGCCAGGATTTGAACCATTGTCCTTCTGCATGTAAGGCAAACACCTTACCTCCATACTATCTCTCTGGCCCCATGGTAAAACATTCTTATAATGACCACTATAATTGGAGTCTTTAGTAACCAACTTTATTTTTCATGGAATCTCTGCAGATCAGCTATTCTTCTTAGACCTAAGATTTGAAGTAGAAAATATTGTAGTTCAAAACACTGGGGGTCATAATGATAAAACAGCTAGATGAGTGCTGGCCTTGCATGCATCTGATGTGGATTACATAAACAGAATCCCGTAGCATTCCCTGGAACAGAGCCAATGTTAAAAAGAGTAAGAAGGTCTAGGGCCCAAATGAAGGTCCGAGGTCCAAGACAGCCCATGAGTCTGAGGTTAAAAGTCTAGAGCCTGGGGAGGTCCAAGGTGCTGGACAGTCTTGGGGCCCAAGGGAGAAGCCCAGGATCCTGGAAAAGCCCATTAGCTCAATAAAGGCCATGAAACATACCTCAGAGTTGCAAAAGCAAAGCAGGTTTATTCCAAAGATTTGGGGCTCTGGGATCTGCCTTGTGGACTGAAAACTGGAAGACCCGGGTAGTCTAGGGAGGTATCTTTTATAGGTACAAGGAACCTTAGGCCTGTCCCTATTCCAGGTTTAAACACAATGTCCAATCAAATGAAAACCTTGTCCTTTCTCAAAGAAAGCCAAAATATATCAAGCTTCTCTTGGCAGGGACATTGGCTAGTGGTTACCAGGGCAGCAGCCATTATTATCTCAAGGTGAAATTCCAGATCAAGGGAGATCAAGAAGGCGGTGTGGAGAAAGCTTAACAAGCATATCTGGTCAAGGTGGGGATGAAGAAGGGCTTAACAAGCATCTATCACATATCTGAATTATTATAGTATATATCTTATAAATTTTTCACTAACACCAGGAACATACCCCGTGAATCCCTGAGTGTGCATCTTCAAGAAAAACATTCAATATAATCATGTTCCTAACAAAAACATTGCCTGCACAGAATAGTAGTATTTTCACAAAGTTTTCTTACCAACAGAAGATCAAATTGTGGATATGATATGCAGGGAAGTAAAGAGAGATAAAACCTAATTTATTTTTTAATCTTGCTTTATGTGCAATTGGAAAGACAATCTGATAGTACAATGGGGAGGGCATTTGCCTTGCTGTTGGCTGACTCCGCTTTGATAACCAGTTTTGGATTTCACACTCCCTAGTCCAACACAGAGCATATCACTCAGTAACCCAAGCCAGGCAGAAGTGTGAAAAACACAGGATCAGAAGGCTTCCAATTTTGTTGTAGTGCACTTCAGTAAACAAACAATTTATATTCTCACTCAATATACCCAAATACAGGAGGATTTCAGAAAGAGACAAAAGTAGCTACATAGACTTAAAGCAACCTAGTTGAAATTTTGCTTTTCAAAAGGCTTGGTAATGAGCTGAGAAGTCAAGGACAAAAGTCTTTGATTTGGTATAATATAAGGTGTGACAAAACACCCCAGCACCAAAGGAATGATCTCTGAGCACAGAGACAGGAGGAACCCTGGAGTGTTGCAGTGTCTGGCCCAAAAAGCAAACACAAATATATCAAAATCAAAAAATCACACGTAATTTGATGACTCAGAAATGTGTTTAGAAAGATTCTCTTGTGCTGTTTAAGTGGGGAAATAAAATTGCTCTTGTGCCAGAGAGGTGTGTTCACCAAAATAAAACTGAACTTTTGGCACCAGAGAACCAATCCAGCTAATAATTTTTTTAGACAAAGTCCATTTAGCTTATTAACAGTCTAACTATATCAATAGATAGAACTTGAATGTGATACCAGGCAACCTTTAGAAAACATACGTGACCAATTTCTCCTCCTCTGCCCGTTTCGAACCATCTTATTGAAAAAAAATGGACAAAATTTCTGGAAAGTAGCAAACAATGTTTTCCAATCCTGGGTGTGTGAGAACTGAGGAGGAACTCTTCTTTTTTTATTTAGATTCTGATTTCTAGTACATAATTCTAATCTTAGAATCATTACCATAGTAACCACTGCGAACCAAGAACGTTGAAGGGATTTTGGGTAGACGCTTTCTCTTCCGTATCTTCCTGCTGAAGTAGGGCGGAGTCAGGGGTTAAATTCAAGGAGCAGCAAGTGGTTATTCAAAGTTTTGTGGGAACTTCGTGGTACTGTTGCCTTGGCACCATCAGCTTAACTTCCCCTACTTGAGTGCGGATAAAAATTACAACTCTGTTTATAATTCAGGCCCCTACTGCAACTATTAAGAATACACTTAGACCAAATAGAGGTAGGAGGTAGGGGAGAATTTCTCCCCACAGAGATTATAACGGTTGATTATACATAGAACTACAAACAACTTTCCCCTTTCGGCTAAGAGTAAATTTAGTTCCCTCTGGTTTTTCAGGACCACCTGGGCTAGTGTATTATGCTAGTCTTGTAGGCTCTGAATAGACTTGTAAACCTGCTGGATATTTGAGGCAAGTAGATCGGATAACACAGCCAAGCAGGGGTAGTAGCACCACAGCTTTATGAATTCGGTGTCCTTTCAGGAGGTCTATGCTGGGAAGAGGGATTGGCTCAGTTCCTGGAACAACAATGTTAGACAGCATGAAGGCATGTGCACAGATGCCTGTGCTATTTTAGGTAATACCGAATAGGCTAGATTTTCCCCCCGCAAACCCAGACCCGTCCTGGGGGAAGGCATTTTAAATTCGAAGAGACTTCAGAGATTTTGAAGCATTTCTCTGTCTTATTACCTAAAAAGAATCAGATTAGTTAGACAGGGGAATATTACTTAACCCAACTAGGCAACTAGGCCAACCAACTTCAGCTTCAACTTGAAAGAGCAGTAAATGGTACAGCTTGAATGGCACAGTTGTTCTTATTGTCTTTAATGATAGCAAAGATTAAACAATAGAAAAACAAAGCATTATAGCATTATAAAATACAGCTTTGAGCTACCTTAGCCAGACTATTGCTTGCAAGTAAGTTACTTTGAAGGAGTGGGATTTAAGTTAGGCCCACTAGAATTTTAACTAGCTACAAAAATATAGTTTTTCTCTTCACCTTTACTTTGTATCTTACCAGGTATTTGAAAAACTTGGCTTTTTCCTTTGCACATATGCAGCACTGTTGGAGAAGTCTCCATCTGGGGTACCCCCATTACTTACAAGCTTTTCTGAGGATTGGATGCAAACACAGCAGGTTTGGCTGATGAGTTTATCAGTTTCAGCTGACGATGTCTGTGGCTTTTTCACCCTCTGTTGGAATTTTCAGAGGTAATTTGTCTGTTCCACTCCTCTTCAGGTTTGGAAGAGACTGACCTCGGATTCTCTTTTCCTTTTCTTGAGATGGAGGGCTGAAGTCGAGAGCAGGTCCCACAGGCATGCAGATCAATTTCCTTACTCAGGCATTTATTTCGGTGACTTTCCGGTTTACAGCCAAAAGTTCATGGTGCCTGCATGCCACATTTCACCTCAATTCCAATTATTTCCCTGAAAGAGGGCTTTGGGGTCCTCTTACTTAAGATTTCCTGTCTGTATGGGGATTACTCCTCATGCAGAGAGGAAAGCCACCTGCTTGTATCTTGTGGAAAGCAACATGATGCCATGAGATAAAGTGATACTGAAAAGTTCTAGGAGAAGGGAAAAAGCAAAACAAATATTATTTAAATTTTCAGAGAAAATTCTAAAATTCTTTCACAACAAAATTTTTCATGAACCAAATTCTTTAAACCATGACCTGTTAACAAAGCCTTTTGTAATACAACCATTAATATTTTGATAGCAAATTGTGAAAATTACAAAACATTTTTATTATGATTGATTCTACATATAGAAAATAGATGTTTACTTAGTTTTCTGGCCTCAGTTTACAGGCAGAAGACATTAACAATTTACATTACTTAAATTAATTTTGAATGCCAGGAAGAATGCTTACTACTTTTGGCAACAATTAGCAATTACCAATATTTCCTTTAAAAAAAAAACCTTTAAACTGAACCTCAATGATATTTTTTTTCAAACTTTTGACTATTTTTCTTAAAACTAACGTTTATTTTTTAGATTAGGGGTCCTTAAACCTTTTAAGCAAGGACCCTGTTTACTGTTCCTCAGACCATTTGAGGGTCAGACTACAATTATGAAAAATTCCTATGCACACTGCATAAATACAATATGTCAATAAGTGATCCTACAGGCTATAGTTTGAGGAACACTGTTTTAGATGTTCATAAGACCTTTTTTTTGAGAACACTATAACATACTTAAAAACATTTACACCTTTTTTGGCTTTGAGTATACAATTTCTTTTCTAGCACACATTTCTAATTTTCTTTCACATTCTTAAACTTTCTGCCTGCACCTACTTTTTGTTTTTAACCTTTCTAACCTTTTTGCACATTTTTAAACTTTTTTATGCAAGACAAATGCTCTACCTCCACGTTACTGGAACTTAGAGGCCCCACTGGGAGGCTTAAGCTGCTCCAGGGAATTCACTTTTCCCAGGTTACTTTCTAGGCAGGCGCGGGGAGTGCCTGCGCCAGAGGAGGCGGACCCGGAGGCTGAGCGCCCAGAGTGCATGTGCTCCTTATCCACGCCTTACCCTACCCTGATTAATTTTGCCAGGAACCGGCCTCCATTCCCCTACCCTCTGGTCCGCCAACCAGCTAATGGCGGCGGGTTGCCACTGAAACCACCATGGTGCAGCCCAGGGGCCCAGTAGGGCCGGCTCCTTTACAGCCTCAGGCATCGCATTTTCACAGCCCGGCTGTTCTTTAGGAGCAGTTTTGCTGCTTATACCAACACGTGTACACAACTTTTACACCTAATATTTTTAAGGACCAGCTTTTTAAGTTTGCAGCTTTGAACCCAGCACTAAGAACAGAGAACAGAGTTTTAAGTTGTTCGCTGCCTTTTTGGAATTACTTTGCCGGATACTTTTGCACCCAGCAGGACCAGCAACTTTTACACCTAGTACCATTAAGATTTTTACATTAAAGGTACCTTAAAACCCATTATTAACTTTGGTGAGATAAACTTGACATGGAATTGAGATACTTTAGCCATAACATGCATTCACAAAATTAACAATATTGTTTAAAAAAGACCAATTTCAACCAACTTTTACCCAAATATCTATTTCAAGAAGTTTAAACACGCAATTTTTTTTCAGCCAGGTGAGCCCGAGATTATGCATCCTGCCCTGAGCGCTGGATGAATTCCTTTCTCTAGATAAGATTTCTGTTTTTCCAGGCTAGAGAATTACAAAAAAAAAAAACACTTTTCCTTTTTTACTAGCCACATGTTCATATTTTTCTGGCCTTCACTAATGCATGGCAGGAAAGCTGGATGATCACAAAGTCCAGAATTTCTCCAGGGAAAGTGTCCCCAGTGGCCACTGAGAAATCTGGGGTTTGCGATCTTCCACACCCTTTGCCATATCCCTAGGGCCTAGAATTACAAAGTCTGCTTAACACACAATTTTTGACCTGAGGAGAGGTGGCCCCTAGAGTTTTT
>PVKC010048139.1:0-10740 GCA_004027635.1 Crocidura indochinensis | reverse complement strand
GAACCGATGACCTTTTGCATGAAAGGCAAACACCTTACCTCCATGCTATCTCCCGGGCCCCAGAAATGAAATTTCTATCTTGACAAATTTATGGACTGAGTGAGGTACCTTCTTATCCCTCACTCTGTGAATGTGCTTTTATATGTAGATGGCACAGTTTCTGGTCACTATCTTGTAGATGGCAAAACAACCCTCTGGCCACCCACATTTGCAGGCTTTGATTTACTGAGAGAGCAGGAATTCTGCCATACCACCTTCTAGTAGTCTGGGTGAACCTAACATGATGATGCCAATTATGATCTTTCCTCTCTGGTGTCCACATGTCTGAAAGAATCTAATAGAAATCTTTTAATTTTCTTTTCCTCTTTAAATAAAAGTTAAATAACATTTGTTTTTATATTTCTTATTCCCCCCCCCCATTTCAGATAATTTAGCATTACTACTGGGTAACTAAGACCAAATAAAGGTTAGGAGTCATCTCTCTCTCTCTCTCTCTCTTTCTCTTTGCCTCCTCCCCTCTTTTTGTTTATTTGTTTGTTTGTTTTGGGTCACACCCGGCAGTGGTCAGGGGTTACTCCTGGCTCTATGTTTAGAAATCGCTCCTGGCAGGCTCGGGGGATCATATGGGATGCTGGGATTGGAACCACTGTCTTTCTGCATGCAAGGCAAATGCCCTACCTCCATGCTATCTGGTTTTTGGACCATACTATGCTGAGGGCTTATTCTGTGATCTGTTATCAGGGACCACTCCCAGCAGGGCTTGGAGAACCATATACAGTTCTGGGAATCAAACTGGGGTCAACTGCTTGCAAGACAAGCACCTTATTTATCTCTAGCCTTCCTCTTTCCTCTCCTACCTTCACATGCAAGTACCCTCTATTCTCAAGTCCAGTGAAAGTAAGATCTCTTAGATTGGCATTAGCTCAGATCACATTTAACTAACAACTCTAAGATTTCAGTTTCTCAAGATTCACACCAAACATCTCTACTGCTAAACTTTGGATCTGCATCTGTCTTCCAGACCTCTGCTTTCAGATATGATAAAGGCACTTCTAACTATAAGACCAAAGCAGAAGTTACTATCTCCTCTCACTAAAATCACTTCTCTCTCCTTATCATCTATTTTGATTTGTTGTACAATCAGCTATTCAGCTAGACATGAGGATTCCCCCATTACCTCTCCCATTGTATTCAATTGATTACCATTTTTGATATAATTAATTGGTATAATAATTCCCTTATTATACATCTGTCCATCCCTATTTTCTTTTACTTAGTTCTTGCTTTGCCAACAAAATGCTATTCTAAACATTTTTAGATGTTTTCTTGTTTACGTCTTTGGAGGAGGGTGCTTCTAAGTACTGTTCAGGAGGACCTAGGACCTCCCAGTGAATGCTGCTCAGTCTCTATGATGCAGAAATTACCTGGGCCATCTTGACATTGCTCAGAAGTCATTAGAACCAAACCCAGTGGTTCTGGGGACCTCCAGTGTTTTAACTGGTGATGATTTGGTGACTTTGTGATGCCTCTATCTTTGTACAAAATCTCCAGCCTGCATAAAACATTTAAAAAAATATGGTAGTTACTGCTTTTTTTTCAGCTTTTTACTGTCTAACATCAAACCATTCCCTCAAAAGAGAGTATCAGTTTGTCTCTACCAGCAGTGCCCAAGAATCTCTGTTGCTCCTCATTCTATCCTTTTTTGTTTGTTTGTTTGTTGTTGTTGTCTTGTGTGTGTTTATTTGTTTGGGGGCCATACCCAGTGATTCTCAGAGGTTACTCCTGGCTTTGCACTAAGGGATCACTTCTGGCAGGCTCAGGAACCATATGGAGTGCTGTCGATTAAATCTGGGTCGGCTACATGCAAGGCAAAAAAGGCCTACTGCTGTACTATTGCTCCAGCCCCCTCCGCATTCTGGTCTTATCAATACTTAATACTGTTTAACCTTTTAGCTTTTCCTGGCTTTGTGGATGTCTGGTGATCTCTTTGTGTGGCCCCTGCTTGTGTTTCTCTGGGAGAAATATTCTCTGGGAGAATACCTTTTCATACTTTTACTGACAACTTGTTTTGTGGCATGATTTTCATGGGGGTGAATATCCTTCATTTTTTTTCCTTGTCTGATCCTCTCCTTGATTTCTGATTGACCATAGCCCATAACTAGATTTTTTGTTTGTTTGTTTTTGTTTTGTTTTGTTTTTCGGTGATGCTCAGGAGTTACTCCTGGCTATGCGCTCAGAAATTGCTCCTGACTTGGGGGACCATATGGGACACCAGGGGATCAAACCGCAGTCCGTCCTAGGCTAATGTGGGCATGGCAAGATGCCTTATACCTTGCGCCATCACTCCTGCCCCAAGATTCTTTGTGTCCTAACTAGCTCTCATATCTTTATTTTTTTAGATTTCTTATTGATTAACAATATTATAACATTTCAGAAGCTTCACTCCTCTGTATGTGTACAATTCATTCCCTCCCAATATTAAAGATCTTGGGCATCCCACCACCAAAAGACCCCTCAAAATGTACCCTCTACTTATCCCGGTAACTACTATAGATTCACCAAACTCAGACCCTTCAATTTCATCCTCCTCTGAGCCCCTGGATTTCTGTTTCTAAGCAAACCCTGTTCTTGTCATTCTCGTGCTTGGAAATGTTCAGTGCCACACAGGGCCTCCTCGCCAACCGTGTAGAAGCTCCTCTGTCATCTGTCCCCTACCTAGAAGTCCTCTCAGCCTCTCTCTTCTTTATTAACTGTCTTCTCCTTCCTACTCAACTACCTGCAGTTCCTTGAGTGCTTTTTTATATCAAATGCTTTTGCCAGAGTTATTCCTTCTTCTTCTCTTTGCCTTTCATTTGGTGAATACCTACCTACTCATCTTTTATTTTTTTATTTTTATTTGTTTTTTTTTTTTGTTTTTTTGGGCCACACCCGGTGACACTCAGGAGTTACTCCTGGCTATTCGCTCAGAAGTTGCTCCTGGCAGGCACGGGGGACCATATGGGGAACCGGGGGATCGAACCGCAGTCCGTCCTAGGTTAGCACAGGCAAGGCATGCACCTTACCTCCAGCGCCACCGCCCGGCCCCCAACCTACTCATCTTTTAAAAACTCAGTTCAGGGCTAGAGAAATGACTCAATAGTTTGAGCACATGCTTGGTATTCAGTTAAATCTTCAGCACTGCATAGTCTTCTAAGCACTGCTTGAAACCTCCTAAGGGAATTCCTGAGCACTGTCAGGTGTGGCCTACCTCCCCCACAAATAATTGAATAGAACTCAGTTCAACTCACTTCCTCTCTAAGACCTTTCTGTGCTCTTCATTCCACAGTGACCTCTCAATCTTTAAGTCCTTTTATGAGCACTACTGTTATTAACAGGACATAAGTTTACGCTACTGCACATGTTAGATCATAATCAGCCTGTATACAAAGAATCAGAAGGCATGGGGAGCTCCTATAAGGTAGGGAAATTTCTTTTGGAATGTGCTGAGGACTCTGAACACTGTGCTTAAGAACTATGCCTAGTCATTCTTAGGGAACCACATGTGGTGCCAGAGGATTGAATCAGTATCAGTTGTGTGCAAGGCAAGTGCCTTAACTCTTATACTCCAGCCTGCTTATCCCTTTTTTAAATTCTCAGGACCATGCACAGTGTCTGGCCCTAAGTGGGCATGGAACACACTAGAAATTGTCTTTAATATTATTATTAGATTTATGAGGAAATGATTCTTTCTTGCATGTAATTTCTTTGGAGTCTTGGAAGTTAAGTGCATGAAATAACATTGGCCTAATAAACAGGTAACTCTGGGAAACAATTGCTTTAGAGCAATATTTGAAATAGGAATTTTGAAGCCATGAGTATTAAATTTTCAGAGAAACAAACTGATTTATATCCTTTTCACAAAGATGAAAATGTAGGTTCAGGCTAATTCAAAGTGAAATTTTATAGAAACAAATGTCATTTATGACCTTGCTGCTTGACTTAAAAATATCAAACTATAAATGTAGGTAGAGGTAGCCTGGCTTATTTGTTCACATGGAGAAGCAGTTCAAATCTTTTATAAGATAGAGCCCTTCATCTAAAAAAAAACTTAAGCTTTCTGAGTTCTTGAGGGGATTGTGTGCTGGGAAGATGAAACAAACACAATGCTAGATTAGCCTTTGGTTAGCATCAACATCTGCCTTCAACAGGTTTGCCACTGTGACATATTGCCTGTGCTCAGAAGGAACATCTGTTTCCACCAGCTCTTCTTTTTTGCTATTTTGTTTGGGGGCCACACCTGGCAATGCTCAGGGCTTATTTCTGGCTCTGCACTCAAGAATTACTCCTGGTTGGCTCAGAGGACCATATTGGGTGCCCAGGATTGAATTTGGGCCAACTGTGTTCAAAGCAAATGCCCTTCCTGCTGTACTATTGCTCTGCCCCCTCAGCCAGCCCTTTATAAACCCTTCCATTGAACATAATGGGTGAAGTTCTCCAGCTCTACTTGCTTTGCACCAGAGATGAGCTTCCTTCCAGTGCTATCAACGTTCAGGTATGACTCTGCCAGCCACCCTTTCGTCTCTCAGTTAAGTCTATCATAAAAGGAACTAAACATCAGGAATATTATATATTAACATGATAACTTTGATTTACTCCAAATTATATCTTCTAAAATTTTTTTCTGTAAACATCTTGTCTCTAAGTTTCAATACTTTTCATTACTGGTGTTAAAAAATTATAATAAAGAAGGTCCCCGACTTACAATGACTTATGTGTTTTCTTTTTCATTTTATTATGATCCCAAGGTGATACATACACAACACAAAGTCTCTTCCAAATTTTGAATTTGAATCTTTTTCTGGGTCCAGTCATATGCCCTAGAATATTGCCTTGAGATGCTGAACAGAGACTTATGGTCATAGATCCCAGTGAGTCAGAAGATCTTGTAGATTAGTATCATCTTCAGGAAAGTTAATGATTTATGTTAAAATTGGTTTTATGTTCTATGATTTTTGCCGAGGTCTGAATAATGCAAGAATTTTGAGCGTGTCTAAGGAAGCAAGACAAGTTCTGTAGGTTAGGTGCATTAAATGCCTTTTCAATTTACACTGGATTTTCAATATGGAATCCCATGGCAAGTAGAGAAAGATTGCCTTTTTCATTTATACTCTCTCAATGAAGACTGGTTCACTTCGTAGAATAAAGATCTTTTAGAGTCACATCAGTTTAATTTATATTTCTGCTCGGTCACTATGGCATGATCCAGAGTTCGTTTCACTGTCATGTTTAAAGTGGACTATTCTACAAGTTGCTGTCAGGATGATAAATAATGATGTAAACATCCAATTATTGCTGACCTCCAAAATATCTCTTAAATCTGTATACATATATACCCCTCCCTGAGAGCCAACTGAATCCCTTTGTGAGCCATTGGGTCTATATGCTGGCTACTCAACCATCTTTACTCTGATCTTCTGCCACTTGTCTTGCTTGGTCTTCTTTGTTCAAAGCAAAGGTTGACTTGAACCCCAAGCGAATGTAATTCTGGTCTGGGCCTGGATCTATGGCTACTGTTTCTTGAGTGGCTATCCCCATGGTAGATGCTCAGTTAACATTTATGCATTTAATCCTCATAGTAAGTCCCTAAAGTAAGTACCATCATTTGCCACTCTGCTGGAAGGTGAGGAGCTCTGTGTGTGTCCATGTTTATCTGGTTCCAAGGACAGTGATTTGTTCCTGTGTTGTGCTGCATCTGATCAGATTTATCAGAGCCTTGTGCTGCTAAACATACTAATCCTATTACTAATTCCCTGAGTACCAATTCTAGGCTTACCATAACGCTTTCCTAGTAATTTGGCTTTGCACATCATTTGGCTACAGGACGATGACAGTTGATGCAAATATTTGGCTGTATATATACAAACTGACACTCTACTTTGTATACTCAGTCTATTGTGAATTGGTAGTTTTTCATGAGCCTCCTGATTTCTCTTGAATAGGATTTAGTTTCTGAACCAGCAAGCTAAGGGCCAGATTCTGGCCTGGGATAAAGACCTGGTAGGAGTCATTTGGCAGCTAGTTTTCTGATCCAAGCTATAATTTTCTGTTGCCTACTCTTAACCTAAGTGACAGTGATGGAAAAGTTTTTATTCCCTTTGACACTTAACTGCTTTGATAGACTTTTAGATAATAACAAAGCTGAAAGCTATATCTACACTTGGTTTCCTGAGATCTAAGCTGGCTTCCCTGAACCATCATTTCATAATGTTTTGTTAAGCTTTCAATCAACAAATACATCTTGATCCCTATAACATGGGAACTACAAAGAGAATTTGTTTTGTTCTCAACACAGTGTCTTGAACACTAAGTAGTGAAAAAAATTAATGATCAACAAATAACGCTACCAGATCAACTGCTTTCACAAAATAAGCATTCTTCAACATATTTGGATCACATGATTGAAAGTGAATGTTACAACATGCTGCAATTTAGGTGGAAAGCCAGTAAATAGAATTGTCTAGCAGTTGAATGCTGACATGCAGGTGCTATTTCCTCATAGACAACTCCCAATCCAACTCTAGCATCACCAAGATACTACAAAGTTGTGATAACCAGCTTGTCCACTGGCAATATTACCATCTTGTATATTTCATCAGCCTCTTAATTATGGCAGGTCAAAATTTATTTTATTAACTTTCTGTCTTTGAAGAGGCAATTGAACCTTGAGTCTAGGATACTGGTTTAAATCACAGCTCCAGTACTTGATGGCTGAATGACCTTGGAAATGTCCTTTCTTTACATTAGGATTCGATGAGATCATGAAATACAAAGCATCTAGCATAGTCTCTGCACATAGTAATCACAAAATGTCACCTGCTATCATAATCCATTCCCAACTCTACTTTTCCTTATTTAGTAATGACGCCATTATCCACTCCTTCCTTCCCCTTTGCCCGGTCTCATCTAATAATTAATAAAGTGGCACATTTTATTTTTTATTATCTTTCAAATTGTGATTCATCCAACATACATTTATGCCACATCTGTTGAATGCTGAATATATTGGGAGGCTCTGAAGACACAGAGATATATACTTGGTGGTCTTTGTTTATGGGAGTAGATAGCTGCAATCTTTAAATAACCTATTTAATGGGAATGTATGTACATCAAAGGACTGGAAAAAAATCCTTTCTTCCCTTGAAACCTATTCTCTGCCTGTTTCACTTCTTACTGAAAATATCGTAGGAGTATCTTTCATTTTATTAAAATGTGGAGAAATTGGGATCAGATATGATAGCACAGAGGGTAGGACTATTTGCCTTGCATACTGCCAGTTGAGGTTCACTCCAATCTCTGGCATCCCAAATGGTCCCCCAAGCCTGCCAGAAGGAAATTTCTTTTTTTGTTTGCTTTGTTTTTGTTTTGGGGCCGCCCAGGAGTTACTCCTGACTATGTGCTCAGAAATCGCTCCTGGCTTGGGGGACCATATGGGACGCTGGATGATGGAACCTTTCTAGGTTAGCGTGTGCAAGGCAAACACCCTACCACTCGGCCCCCAGAAGGATATTTCTGAGTGTACAGCCAGGAGTAACTCCTGAGTGCCACCAGGTGTGGCTCAAAAACAAACCAAAAATGTGAAGAAGAAAAAAAAATAAAAGCTCATTGTGAAAATAAATAAATTGGAGTCTCTTTTTCTTTAATGCTCTCACCACCCACAAAAGTAAATATTGTTGATAAGTTAGCATGTACCTTTATGGACCTTTTCCTATTTATTCCTGTTTATTTATGTAGACAAAAATATATCTATTACAGAAATAAGATCATACCATTTAAATGGTGTGGGCTTTTTCACTTAGTAATATATCTTTAGATTTTCTATATAAATAAATAATAGAATTAATATTTTGTTTTGGGTCATAACCAGTGTACTCAGTTGCTACTCCCAATCCTGTGACCCAGTACTCTTGGTAATACCGCAGCGATTGAATCATGCAATGGTGGCCATTGAACCCAGGCCTCTAGCATACAAAATATGTGCTCAGTCCAGGGAGCCAATTCTCTAGACCAATTACTTTGTTACTCTAACCTCTAAGTGTCTAATCTATGTTTTGTAACTCTCATAGATGTGTTTAAATAGTTCCCTATTGGAAGCCTTTTGCTTGCAGTTCTTCACTCCTATAAACAATGATACAGTGAACATTGTGCACATGTTTTTATGAATCTATTCGATTACTTGTGCAAGTAGGATCTTATTAGTGTGGGCTGGAGCAATGGCACAGCGGATAGGGCGTTTGCATGCAGTTGACTTCGTTAGATCCCTGGTATCCCACATGATTCCCCACGCCTGATGAGCGTGAATTCTGAGCACAGAGCAAGAAGTAACCCTTGAGCACTGCCCAGTGTGTCCCAAAGAAACAAACAAACAAACAAGATACTGTTAATGGAGATGCTGGGTTGAAAAGTGTGAGAAGCTACATTTTTGTTAGAGCATGCTCAACTACTCACTTCCCACTGCCCCAAAAGACTAATTGCACTCTAAACTGACACTGAATGTGATCCTCTTTTATTTCCCCGGAACACACCAACACTAGATGCTGACAGACTTACAATTTTTGTGAGTCTAATGAGTTTTAAATGCTATATTATTTGATAAATTTGAAATTCTGTGGTTTCTAGTGAATTTGAGTATTCTCTCATCTATTCACTGATCATTTACATTTCTTCTGTGCATTGTCTGTTTATATTATTTGTCTATTTTGCTTTTTAGCTGTCTTTTTTCTATTGATTTAAAGGTTTTCATCATTACTTTATGATATTCATTCTGTTATATATGATACTAACATTTTTCCTAGTCTATTTCTTACCTTTACACTGTCTTATATCATAGAAAAGGTTTTAATTCTCATGTGTAATAAAATCTGTCAGTTTTTGCTGTTTTGGTTGCTGGAAGTTGATTTTGCTTCGAACTTTCTCCTTATTCTCTGGAAGAATTTATGTATGCTGACTTTTCAATACTTTTATACTTTTCCTTATTCTTTTGTAGTTTATTACCCAGGTTAGAGCACTAATATCATTTAAGTGTATTTGTATTCATTGTGTGAATTATGATTAAAACTTAAATTTTTTTTCTAAGAGAATTTCTAGTTGTCACAACACAATGATTCTTTCCTTTTCTCACTATTTTGAATTTCTAGGTTGTAAATGTATCTGCTTCTGGATTCTATCCTGTTCCCTTTGATATTTTAATTCATTTCTATGCCAACACCACATTGGTTCAATTATTACAATATTACAGAATATTTTTATACTATATGAGACTAAAAACTGTATATTTATTTTTTCATTCTTTTTATTATCTTTCTTTTTTCCTTTGTCATATTGCTTTTCTTTCTCATAATTTTTCACTGCTTTAGTACATTTCCTTTCATATGTGAACTTTAGGATAAATATGCTCATTTCCATAAAATGGCCTAGTTCCATAAAATATCCTTAAGTATTTTGATTGGAATTTCATTAAATTTATGATTTAATTTGAGTCCCATCCAGGAATGTAATGTATTCTTCATTTATTTTTGTCTTCTTTTAATGTATTTCAATAAAGCATACCGTTTCTTCATATAAATCTTGGAGACATTGGTGAGTTTAGTCACATGTATTTTATTACTTGCTATTATAAGTATGTTTTCCATTGCATTTTTCTATTTGATTATAATTGGTACCTTGGAAAAGAAGTGAGTTTTTGTTGTAGATCTTTTATCAAGTTATTACTAAGCTCTGTAATGGTTTTGAATTTTTATAGTCAATTCTTAGGTCATCCAAGTTGAAAATACAGTCACTTGTAAATGGTAACATTTTATATTTGCCTTTGAAATGCTTCCTTTTTTTTCTTGTCATATTCCACAGACTAGCCCCTCCAGTGTCACACTCAATAGTTGCTGTGAAAGCAATCAAAGCAGACCTCTTGTTTTGTTTCTGACTTTTCTGGGAATGGAGAATAAACTTTATCAAATTAAATAACTTTCATTTATTAATGATTTCCCAAAATGCTTTAAAGTTATTTTGTTTTATTTTTGCTTGTTAACTTGATGCCTAAAATCAGAAATGGAAAAATTGATCAGTTTATGAAATACCTTTTGTGACAATCATAAAAAATTTTTCCTCCTTTAAGCTATTTATTCAATAGGTTATATTAATAGATTTGACCATTAATTTGATAATTAACTATCCTTTACACTTTTTTTTTTGGTTTTTGGGTCACACCCGGCAATGCTCAGGGGTTATTCCTGGCTCTACACTCAGAAATCACCCCTGGCAGGCTTAGGGGACCATATGGGATGCCAGGATTTGAACCAGCGACTTTCTGCATGTAAGGCAAACACTTTACCACTGTGCTATCTCTCCTTTACACTTTTTGAGGTGAAGAGGATCATACCTGGCTATTTTTAGGACTTATTTTAAGCTCTGTGTTCAGGGATCACTCCTGGTGGGGTTTAGGGAACCATATTCAGTGCCAGAGATCAAGCCTGGGTTGGCTTCATGCAAATCAAGTGCCTTTCCCATTGTCCCATCTCTCCCACTTACAATTCCTTATACTTATATTAACTTTTTTTTTCTTTTTGGGTCACACCCAGTGATGTCAGAGGTTACTCCTGGCTATGTACTTATAAATTGCTCCTTGCTTGGGGACCATATAGGATGCTGGGGGATTGAACCTCGCTCCATCCTAGGTTAGCTCACGCAAGGCAAAAGCCCTACCACTTG
>PVKC010048138.1:0-10941 GCA_004027635.1 Crocidura indochinensis | reverse complement strand
CCAGATTAGATTAACATAGACAGACAACTCAGTTTATGTTTGCCACTCTTCTTGTGTTCGCTGGTTCAAAACACTATGTACTGTGCTTGAAGGACTAACAAGAATTCCCAGTTCTTGAAGCTGTGAGCCTTCTGATTCCATGATCTTTCTTTTATATCTGTCTTGTTTTCTTAATCCTCTTGGTGGCCCCTCTTCAGGCCTTTCCCAGTTCCCCCAGGCTAGTCCCTGGCAGCTTGTAATGATTAATTTTCCTCTCTTTTTCTGCAAGTAAACAGAACTCACCAGGGCTTATTCCTGGCTCTCTATATTAAGGGATTAATTCTTGTAGACTGAAGGGTCTTCATGGGTTGCTGAGTTAGCAAGGTTAAGGTTAAGGTTATTTAACCTTTGGTTAACAGCATGTAAAACAAGAGCACTACTGGACCCAAAAGAATATTATTTGTTGCTCAACTTTATATTTCTAACTACATCATATAAAACTGATTTGGTCTATCTACTTTTAAATTCTAAGGAAAATTTACTCCTAGGTATCTATAATAATTTTATGATTTCTCTGTGATACCCCCCTAAATAATGTTATTACATTGCTATATTCATTTTCAATTAATATTAAAAACCCTACAGAAATTATAAACACTTGAAAATTTGCTATTTGAGAGGAACCCATCTGAAAGACTACTAAACTAGCCATGGCCTCAAGACTAGTTCACATTTGCTGATATTTGGAGGAGAATAAAAAAAGTTATGCTTTATTTCATTTAATGTTGCCATTTTAATTAGATCTATGAAAAGGTAAGTTAATTTCATCTTACTGAAAGTATAAGGAAAAAAGATACTTCATCTTCAATCCTTAATTTGAATAATATATGTGATTATGAGGGAATCTAGGAACTTATTCTTTTTAGAGCTAAAGGTAAATCCCCTAAAACCTTGGAACCAGATTTCATAGAAAATTTAATTGCCCTTATCTCAATTATATAGAGGTTTTGCCGGTGGCTCTGTGAAGTGGGGAGTCGGGGAATTAGACCGAAGAATAGAATTTTCCACCTCTCTGCTCGATCCACTTCTGACACCTGTGCTCTGGGAAATGCGTGGTTTGAATTAGGACTGGCAAAATCTGCCACCAGCATCTATACTGCATGAGCACTCATGTCTTGCCAGCTCCCCAAGTCAGTCTTCTACCTGCACCTGAAGTCCACTTACTGTGCACTAGATAGAAATGGGTCCCCACCACTTGAATTCTTGAGAAGATATAGACTCAGTTTGGAGTAGAGAACGCTTCATTTCATGGAAAGAGAAAATCAGTCTAAACCTTGTTGTAGGAAAAATAAAAATCATTCCTAGATCTTGGCACAGGTTTTCAGGGTTTATTATCTTCCCTCCCAGAAAGAACTTCAGGAAAAAGCACAATCATGAAGCAAGGTAGTTTTTAGAAGCCAAGTTGCTTTCAGGAGAGTTTTTATACAGTTTTTTCAAATTAGTTTTTTTTATCTGGAGTTTTGCATTTGTAAAAATAAATGTGGGCATCGTTACAGAAATGCCCTGTACTGTTAATGGTCTTCTCATAAACTTATCCCTTGCACTGTTCATTATTTCATAGATTTCTTTGTAACTTCTACCTTTCTGTAGGATCCACTCCTCTTCTCTGGGTTGTGTTATAGATGTCTGTATCTGGATGGTCCCTCCGTTTCTCCTCTCCAACAGGCTTTATAATCAAGAGAGTGTAGCCTTTGAGCTACTTCTTTGCTAGGCAATCTCTTATGAAATATTATACCCAAAAGTTGTAGCCCAATCCTCACTTCTCCTACAAAAGAAAGAAAAGTAAGAGATTAAAGACTCAATCTATCTTACTAAATAATAACAACACAGCCTTAATAACTGGGTGAAGTTGAACAAATTTTTAAGTTATATGTGCTCTAATTACCTCATCTGTAAAACTGGAAGTAATAATCACCTGAAGGGGCTGGAGAGATTCCACAGTGGTAGTGTGTTTGCCTTGCACGCATCCTATTCAGGAGAGATGGTGTTTTGAATGCAAGCATCCCATATGTGTCTCTCAGGAGTGGTTTCTGAGTGCAGAGCCAGGAGTAACCCCTGAGCCCTGCTGGGTGTGACCTCCACTCCATTCCTGTCAAAATAATAATTATCTGAAGATCAGGATGTAGGTAAAGCAAAAGGAATGCTGCCTTCCTGTAAGAACTGTTATAACTACAACTGTGAGTGGAGCAGACATATAAAAGTGGTTCCATTGTCCATAGTAAGGCAAAATAATATTGAAAACTCCTTATGAATTGCTATTTATATTCTATCTTGGTTTCTATCCTGATGGAATTTGTGAAAGTCTTAAAGAAAGAATAGAGAGATGACAACACATTAGGTTAAAATAATAAAGGTATTAAAGCATAAAATTGGATATTACTCACAAGAATAAAAATATCACGATCCCTATTTGAGAGTTTAATTAAGAATTGTTCAGGACCTGTGTGGAAAATTTTCCTGATGTTGACAAAATGAGTGAGAAGATAAAAGATGATAAAAGCAAGAACTAGAATAACTAGACTGGTACTGCAGTGATATGGCATTTGCCTTGCACACGGCTGACCTAGGACTGACCGAGGTTCAATCCCTGGTGTCCCATATGGTCCCCAAACCAGGAGCCATTTCTGAGCACAGAAACCTGAGCATCACCGGATGTGCCAACCCTAAAAAAAAAACAAATAAATTAGCCAGGTTAACAATAAATTTGCTAATTTAAAGAGGTGAGCTAAGACAAGCTCAGAAAACTAGAAATTGAGTTTATTCAAGAATTACACAGAAACTACAGTTTGAGAAACAAATGCTATAGCAAGTCTTAGGTGACCCCTGAGACTTCTTGTGCCCTCACACTAAAAATAATAATAAAATAAAGAAAGCATGAGTTTCAGAGAAACTTTGAGCAAAAGGCTGCTTTTATAGTACTTTTACTCATATCCATTAGCTTTTCTTTGTCCTACTAGATTACTGTTGGAAATATGAATCATGCTATTATTGTAGATGTAGAAAATACCATATGTTTTTAGTAACAGTCTAAATTATATCGTCCATAAGACAATATTCTTTTATCCAGGAACATAAAAGATAACTTATATTTTTAATAAGTGGGTATATTTATATATAATTAATATATATTAAATTCAAACAATTATAATGTCCAGTTTTATCCATATTATAAAATAATTTTATGGTGTTCATGAACTAAGACACCGGTATATATGATTTAAATATAATGTAGCAAGTTATTGATTAAAAAGATGTTAGAGGGCATAACTACTACTGTCAGAACAATCAGTAAATCTTCAAAATTATATCAATATCAGGAGAATTAGAATTTGTTATTGGGAATTATTTCAAGAACTAGAGTAATGAATTGAATGTATAGATTCCTACAAGGTCATTTGCTAAAATGTGATATCATTAGAAGATGGAGTTCCAAACAAGATGCCCTTCAACAGAGGAATGGCTAGAGAAACTGGGGTATATATACACAATGGAATATTATGCAGCCTTCAGAAGATGAAGTTATGAAATTTCCTTATACATGGATGTACATGAAATCTATTATGCTGAGTGAAATAAGTCAGAGGGAGAGAGGTAGACACAGAATAGTTTCACTCATTTATGGGTTTTAAGAAAAGCGAAAGACATTATTGTAATAATGCCCAGAGACAACAGAGATGAGGGCTGAAAGGACTGGCTCTTGATGTGAAGCTCACCCCATAGAGTGGTTAGTTTAGTTAAAAAGATGACTACACTATCATGACAATGTTAATGGATAGAGAGAAGTAGAAAGACGGTCTTGAATACAGGATGGATGGGAAGCAGGGAGATGGGGAGTATTGGTGGTGGGAATGTTGCACTGGTCAAGGGAGGCATGTTATTTTATGACTGAAATTCAACTACAATCATGTATGTAATCATGGTGCTTGAATAAAAAAAAGAAGATGGAGTTCCCTGAGATATTTTTCAGCCATGATGGTTGAGTCATCACACAGGGTTAATATCCTTAAAAAAGAGACCAGAGAGATCTTTCACTCATTTTACCATGCAAGGAACGACAAAAAAGCCAATTATAAACCAGTCCTTACTGAAAGCTAATTTTCAGGATATATAAAATCATCTGCCATATTATTAGACTTCCTTGTCTCCCAAACTATGAAAAATAAATAATTGTAGCTTATGCTTCTACAACTCTATTAAGACAACCCAAATGGACAATGACAAAGAAAAATGCGATGTTAAAAACAAACAAAAATGTACCTATTATGGTTCTAAAATGGTGTAGGGGAGGGATAGATAGGTTTTCTGTCTTAGAAACTTAATATCTTTCATTTATGATTTTCTTCCTGTAGCAAAGGCTATATATTTACTAAAAAAAAAAAAGAAACACATAAATAAAGTCTGCACAGTGGCTTGAAATTCTCAGTGCACTACAGTCTAAAATCTTAAAGTTAAGCTCTGTTTCTACAGCAACCACAGTTTAACTTTTCAAGCATAGTCAGACGTTGTTTTTTTTTTTTTTTTGAAATGGCCCTAACCTCCATGCAAGCAGTGAGGCTTGCTGATCTTTATGAGGATTCCAAGTTATATAAGACTATGCTAGTGATTTCTTTTCTGCATTTAAAAACTCAATGGAAATTTTACATAGAAAGAATTTCTGAGGAAAATGTGAAAAAAAAAACAGAGCATAATTATAAGCAAAGAAGAATTCAACCACGTTTTATATAAGACTGATGTGATGATGAGGCATTTTTAAGAAGACAGAGATTTAGCAATTCATCTCTTAAGACATACAGTCCAAATTTTGAAAGCCCAACTCTTCCAGCCAAATGCATACATGAACCTGAAAGAAAGCATGTTTCATCCTGATTCATATTAAATACTTAAGCTGTCACCAGAGAATAGTTTGAATTATTGCTGTGTGGTTGCTGTTTCATGAACCCACAAGACCAAATGACTTTTGTGTACTGTGGATCTGGCCTTTTATGCATGTTTGGGGGGGGGTTATTTGGGGGAGCACACCCGGTGGCACTTAGGGGTTACTACTCCTTGCTCTGTACTCAAAAATTACTCCTGGCAGACTCGGGGGACCATATGGAATGCGGCGATCAAATCTGAGTTGGCAGCATACAAGGTAAATGTCCTTCTGCTGTGCTATCGCTCTGGCCCCTAATCATGTTTTTCTAATTTAAGTATCCTGGCTTTCTTTGAATGGAATCAACATATGTCTATCCCACTATTGAACAAAACAATGCAATTTCTCCCAATCATGAAATCACAGTCACAACACCATAGTCACAAACTGCAAAAGAAATAGTAATAACTGAATTGAACTCTTTTTGTTGTTTTGGAGCCATTTCTGTCAGTGCTCAGGAGTGCTCCTGACTCTATCCTTAGAAATTACTTCGGGCAGTACTCAGGGAACCATATGGGATGCTAGGAATTGAACCTGGGTCAGACAAGTGCAAGACAAATCTTCTACCTGCTGTACTATCACTCCAGCTCTGAATTAAATTTTTAACAGAGTTTCACTGCAGGCAGCAAAGTATCAACTTGGGAGCAAATAAAAAAATGAATCTTGAAGAATTTTGTAGAACATATTTTATAAACTTCTAAAAAAGTTGCTGACAGATTTCCCCCAAAATATTGAATTGATTTCATCTAGAATGATGCCTCATTTTTCTCCTTAAAGGTATGCTTTTTGTTCAAGTTATTTCTATTGTATATTCACAAAATTTCATATCTAGCAGTTTTAATAAAACATTCAAAATTTTGTTTGAGTTTTATTGGTTATAATCATATTTGAGAACTGTTTTATGTACATACATGCCAACACATATACATATTCGTGTCAATATTATATTTCCCATTACACCACCAAAAGAAATGGTTAAAGAATATACCAAACTCATTTTTTAACCAAGGTACTGACTGAAACAATGAAGGCAAACAAACACTCATGTTTCAGATGCGCAAATGGTGCTCATTATGTCTATATGCATCATTGGTTGTTTGCAGAAAATGACTGATCAAAACCATTCAGCTGTGCAGCCTGGTGATTCTACAGAATGATGGATTATAAATATATATGACTTCTCACTGATGCTTAGTAAGACATCTATATATAGCCATTCACAGTTTTTCAGATTACTCAGAGAAAGATTCCAAATTCTTCCATAATCCTATTGGACTTTCTAACACTTCTTCCTTTGCAGAAACTTTTTCTATATGACAAATAGATATCATAGAACATGATGTACATCACCTGCTGCCTTTTCCAAATATTGGTACTTCCCAACCTTTGTATACAAATAATTTTTATCTTCTTTTAGAATAAATTGACTTGTATGTATCTAAAAAATGATTCTTCTACTGTGAATATTGTATTCATCACCACTTTATTAATCCTGAAATTTTTTTCCAGCTATAAAGGCCTTTTGTTGTTTATTGACAATCTTTATCTCCACTGTTATTTCCTCCTTTTTTACTTCTTTATATGTGAAAATTTTTATAGTTAATAAAATAAGAAATAGCCTGAAAATATTAATTTCTCTTTATTAATTATTATTTCTTTCACTTTAAAGAGAAAAATATTTAAGCTCATATTTTCTGCATAAATTATTTTATGTGTCAGTCTGTAATTTAAGTCTTACGTTAATGATTATTGCTAAATACAGTTATTTTTATTCTCCTCAACATAATTTCAGTATCTGTTTTTTATTTTATAAATATGTCTCATCCATTAGAATTCAGGGTTTTTTTTTTATTTTATTTAAAGAAAATACGTCATATAGTTGACCCAGCCAACTGAAATTTGGTCAGTTTGGGGTTCCGAAAGAATCATAGAGAATCCAGGGTATTATACCTTTATCCTCTCCTAGTTCCACTCTTAATTTCTTTGTAGTCATTGTTTTTTGCATTTATTTCTTAGTTGGGTGGGAGGTCAACTGCACCCAGGATGCTCAAAGATCACTTCTGGTAGGACTTGGGAGACTAAGTGCAATGCCAGGGATTGAACATGCACTTTGCAAGTGTCTAACCTGCACTACTTCTCCAGCCCCAAATTTTATTCACTATTAATCATCTATTCTTTCATTATATAATCTACTATTTGGAGGATTTCATATCCTGGTTTGTTGTGATCATCCAATTAAACAGTACTTAGGATTTTGTGTTTACTTGTTTTTAGGCCATACCCAGGATTACTCAGGGATTACTCCTAGTTCTGCATTTAGGAGTCATTTTTGGGGTACTCAGTGGGCCATATAAGGTACCACGCTGGCCTGGTATAGGGCAAACTCTTTACCCACTATATTATCTCTCCACTCCCTTATATTATAATTTTAACCATTCTAAGGTATATTATCTAGTTTCTTCTTTGTATCCTTTTAGTAATAAGAAAGCTAGGACTAAGATTGAATATTAAGACTCCTACACAATGCAGTTCCATCTATTATTCTTTTTGTAAGTTATTAAAGTTCTATAACTTATTTAAGATTATAATCTTAAATATCCTACTGTGTAAATCTTCAGAGTAATCAACTTTCTTCTGCCCAACACTGATTTCTAGATTAGTAAGGCTACCTCTAACGTGGGATCCCTACTACCAGTTCAACAACTTTCCTTCACCATTTTTCCATATTTTTCTGAAAGTAATAACTTGAAAATCAAATCTAACAATGTGATGGACACTAAAATTATTTCAATGATTTATTTTGTGGATCACATGAAGCTCATTTATGAAGTGAGTATATTAAATATTGAACTTCAGCTATTCCCTAATAATTATACATTCTAAATTAATTAGAATATTTAATAAAAGAATGCCAGTTATGCTATTCAATATGTATGCTTTCACTACCAGTCCCTCATCCACATTTGCTGAAAGGATTCAAGGATTAGCAAATATATCATAAAGTATACACAAAAATATAGTTTATATGTTTATTTTATGTAGAGGGATCTTGGAACAATGGCAAAAGGAAGTGGACATGTAGATGTGGTGCTAAAACAGTTCAAATACAAATTCCTACTAATAATAGTTTGTAAACCATGGTGCCAAAATAAAAACAAACAGAATTTTTCCCATTGTTTCATGCATTCCTTTTTAATTTATCATTATAAAATGAATTTTTATCCATGTGTTAAATATCAGGGAATTTCTGTTGACAAGCACCAAAATATGAGGTCAAAGAGCACTCAGTTTAGATAATGGAATGATTATTCAAAATTAGGAACATCTTGAGCCTATCTTCTGTTTTTTTCTGAATGACTTGTAACTGTTAATGTTGCCAAGGGGTTCACTTTTGTCCTAAAGTATATTTTAATACTATCTTTATTTAAGTACTATGATTACAAACATGCTTGTAGTTGGGCTTCAGTTAAAAAAAATATAACCCTATACCAGTACAACCTTCCCACCACCAATGCTTCCATCTCTCTCCTCCCCGCCCCCCACCTGTATTCAAGACAGGTATTCTACTTCTCTCACTCATTGACATTGTCACTAAAGCTGTCAGTGCAGTTATTTCTCTAACTGCACTCACCACTCTTTGTGGTGAGCTCCATATTGTTAGTCAGTCTTTACAGCCCTCATCTCTATTATCTGTGAGCATTGTTATAATACTGTCTTTTATTTTTCTTAAAATCCATAGATGAGTGAGTCTATTCTGTATCCATCTCTCTTTCTCTGATTTATTTAACTCATCATAATAGTTTTCATGTCCATCCATGTGTAGGGAAATTTCATGATTTCATCTCTTCTGATGCTCAGAGACTGGCACACATTACAAAGAACAAGAACAAATATTACAGATGGGCAAAAGGAATATGAAAAAATGATCCACATAATTTATCATCAGGAAGATGCAAATCAAAACAACAATGAGTTACCATCTCACACAGAGATTGGCACATATCACAAAGAACAAGGGGAGAAAGAAATTCTCATTCACTGCTGGTGGGAATGCCATCTAGTCCAGCCTTTATGGAAAACAATATGGAAATTTCTCAAAAAGCTGGAAATTGAGCTCCCATATGATCCAGTTATAACACTCCTAGGGATATACTGGAGGAACCAAAAAACAAAAATGCTTTCTGCACATCTATATTCATTGCAGCACTATTTACTTCTATGACACATTTTTCACTTATGCATCTGTGTGTTTTACATTGGGTTCTCCTGAAGCTATTATTCATGAATAAGAAAAATAGCTTTGATTTAGAAGTTAAATTCAGGGGCCGGTGAGGTGGCGCTAGAGGTAAGATGTCTGCCTTGCAAGCGCTAGCCAAGGAAGGATTGCGGTTCAATCCCCTGGCATCCTATATGGTCCCCCCAAGCCAGCGGCGATTTCTGAGCGCTTAGTCAGGAGTAACCCCTGAGCATCAAATGGGTGTGGCCCAAAAAACAAAAACAAAAAATAAATTCATTGCAATTGCCATAGGACATAATTACATCTAGATTGGGATGGCCTTTCTAAGTTACGCTGAACTGAGGCAAAATGATAGGGTGATCATAACCCAAAACAGAACAGTGAAAGTATATAGGCTGTATAATTTACCTTCACAACAGAACTCGAGCTAAGAAGTTCATTTTGTCAGGCTAAAGAGATAGTAGAGAGATGTTTGCCTTGCATATAGTTAACCCCTGTTCAATTTCCAGAATTTCATAAAGTCCCCTGAGCACCAAAGGGGTCACTTCTGAGGATATAACCAGGAATACCCGACCACTTTTGAACTTTGTGGTCACCACAACCTCTTAGTGTACAATTCCCAAAAGAAATTTATTTTGTAAATTAAAATTATGAGCTACTATAGCCGACTTTCTGTAGCAGAGAAATAAATTGAGCAACTTGCCCTGGAATTGTCCTGATTTCTACTGAATAGCTCATGTTTTTATTATCTATGTTTTCTTCTAAAATGGAGGCCAGCACTTGATTTCTTGAGTGTTGAAAGCCCATGCACACGTTGCTTGAATTTCTCCTCTTGAGATGTGTACTTTGCTATTTCATATTGGGTTCTCTACTGGGACTATTTCTTTTTGGAGTAGGCCAAACTCTCTTGAGTATTGTAATGTGCTCTCTCTCCCCCTTTTCCTTTCATTCCTCAGACTTTCCAAATAAAATCTGTTTTTACTTCAAAAAAATAAAATAAAATAGGAGCCATATCAGCCATCCCTGAGAACCACAGACCACAACCAGGGATGCTGTATGAAGAATTAAAATAATAATTTCAACTATACTAGACATTTTTATACCACCTTGCTCCAAATTATTCTCTCTTTAACCTAAAAAAATATCATCTATAACTTTCTAGAGATACCAGATAATCCACATTTTCTAGAACTCAATTTACAACAGTTTTTAAATTCACTAATTCTTTTGAAATTACCAACATAGTGAATTTAAATAACAATCTAGACTTATAATATAGGTTAAAACACGAAATTTAACATCTAGAAATTCTTTTAGGCTTACTTTCCCTTCTTAATGGTCTTTTTGGCTTTCAAGCTGTAGTTTATTTTTACTTATTAAGATTGTTCCTCAAAGCAACAATGATTTTGGATTAGTTTCTCTGTTACACATGTTTTTTGTTTCCTAGAATTGAAAATCTCTTGCTGTCCCCCTACTGTGTATTTGAATATGTATGTGCACTATATTGGAAATTGGACCCAAAATACACATATACAAAAATTCTTTACCACTAAGCCACAAAACCAATCTCTATTCTTCTGCTCCTCAGAGGTCTCTGTGAATTCATGAACTCTATTAGTACATTCCATGTTAATTTTCAGAATGTGCTTTATAGTACCCTCTGGAGAATAGAATGTACATGCAGAGCATGGGACTTAATCCTCAGCTCCACGTGAACTCCAGAACACCTCAAGAAGCAACTCCAAGCACTGTT
>PVKC010048137.1:0-10943 GCA_004027635.1 Crocidura indochinensis | reverse complement strand
TGAAATCTTAGCATTTCAATTAGTGTTCTTGTTTTTTTTTTTTTAAAAAAAGGAGAATTTTTTCCCCCCCCAAAAAAGGAGAATTTTACCTAGACTTGTCATCAGAATCCATGCAAGCTGGGAACAAGTGAATACATGTACTTTCAGTGGCTAAAAAAATAATAAGATGAACTTTGAATTTTACAGTTAACAAGAAAAGACATTCCCTCCAAAAATAAAATATTTTGTCATAAAAATAAAAATCTGAGGGGCCAGAGCCTTGGCACAGAGCATAAGGCATCTGCCTTGCGTGTGCTAGCCTTGGACAGACCACAGTTCAAACCATGGCATCCTATATGGTCCCTCAAGTCAGGGGCGATGTCTGAGTATCTAGCCAGGAGTAACCCCTGAGTGTCACTGGGTGTGGGCCAAAAACCAAAAATAAAAATATATAAATAAAATCTGAATTTGAAACCAATAGTTATTCATATAAGAAATACTAGACTGGAGCTGGAGAGATCACACAGCGGTAGGCAGTGGTGGGCAACCTTTTTTTTTTCAACTGAGCCAAATCTCGCCAAAACCACGACTGAAATTTATTTTGAGAGTCACACAGGGAACACACTGACAGAGGCTAGGAACAGAGTCCTGACTCCTGGAGCGCCCCCCCCCCCAGCACACAGAAGAGCCAAATTGAAAGTGTAAAGAGCCACATGTGGCTTGCCAGCCACAGGCTGCCAACCACTGCGGTTGGGCATTTGTCTTGCAAATGTCCAATCCAGGACAGACCTGAGTTCGATTCCTGGCATCCCATATGATCCCCAAGTCTGCCAGGTGCAATTTCTGTGCAGAGCCAGGAGTATCCCAAAAACCAAAACACAAAAAAACTAAAGACCTTTAAACCAAAGTTAAAAATCAGATGAAAATCTAAATATAATAAAGGAACAGAGGATATTGAAAATAAAAATTATGTAGGTATATAAAATCTTTCATAAACTAGCAATCAAACCTGGCATGTGCAGGGCCTAAGCTCTGATTCCCAGCATCATAAGACCCCAAAAGCATTCTCAGATAGCCTTAGTCTGCTGGGAATTCCCCCAAACTCCAAGAAAAAGATAACTGATCACTTAAAGCAAAAACAATAAAAATGCATTTTTTATGGATCAAGGGTATTCGACATTGGTGGTGGAATTGGCCCTGAAACGTTAATGTCTGAAACTCAACTATGAAGAACTTTTAATGTTTTTTTTTTTGGGGGGGGGGGGGGGCTGGGCCACACCCAGTGACACTCAGGGGTTACTCCTGGCTATTCGCTCAGAAGTCGCTCCTGGCAGTCACGGAGGACCATATGGGGAACCGGGGGATTGAACCACGGTCTGTCCTAGGTTAGTGCAGGCAAGGCAGGCACCTTACCTCCAGCGCCACTGCCCGGCCCCGAACTTTCAATGATTTTAATAAAATATTTTCCAAATACATTTTTTTATAAAAATCTTAGAAGTTAGAAAAATGATTAAGAAATGGAAGTGTAGAATTAAAATTCTGTTTTTAAAGGATTCTTATATTGTACGTGAGGTGTTGTAACACCATTTAAAGGCAAAATATGGCAAATTAAAGATGTATTATAAGCCTCACAGTTATAATTAAAAAAAAAAAAAAAAAGAAAAGGTGGCTAAAGCAAAAGGCAGGGCATTTGTCTTGCACATGGCTGACCCAGGTTTGATACCCTGCTTCCCATATGGTTCCCCTGAGGATCACCAGAATGACTCTTGAGCATTGAGCCAGGAATAACCTCTGAGCACCACTGGGTGTGGCCCAAAAACCAAGATTTAAAAAAAATTCATAATAATAATAAAATATCTTACAAAATGTGAGCCTTTAAATAGTTTAGTTGTAGAGTACCTGCTTTATAGGCCTAAGAAAGTTTAATCTCTGGCATCATCCTGCATGGTAAGTTCAATCTACTCTGCCATTTTCAATCCATAGCACCATAACTAAATGTGTAATCTCTGCTGAACTGCAAGCAGGTAGTGAACACTAAAACAAAGCATACAATGCCCACCAAGTATGGCAACTAAAAGTGTAAGAACCAAACCAAGTGGGGCCAGAGAGATAGCATGGAGGTAAGGCCTTGCATGCAGAAGGATGGTGTTGGTTCAAATACTGGCATCTATATGGTCCCCTGAGCCTGCCAGGAGTGATTTCTGAGCATAGAGCCAGGAGTAACCCCTGAGCGCTGCTTGGTGTAACCCAAAACAAACAAACAAAAGAACCAAGCCAAGTATGTAATCTTGGAAGCAGAACAAGAGCAACAAGAACACAGAGATGAAAAGGAAAAAAAAAAAAGTCAACTGTAAAAACAAAATGAAACCCCATGGTAAACCAAATGAAAAGTTAGGAAAATGAAATGCACTAAGAACAAATGTGACAAGTAATAAGCAAACAGATTTAAATCGAGTCATGTGAATAATTACAATAAGTGGCATGCATGATTGCCTTCTGCATACTTATGATCATTGCAGCGCTATATACAATAGCCAGAATCTGAAAACAACCCAGATTCCCGACATCAAATGAGTGGCTAAAGAAACTGTGCCTCATATACAATGGAATACTATGCAGCCATCAGGAAAAATGTAGTCACAATTTTCTTATACATGGATGGACATGGAAACTATTATGCTGAATGAAATAAGTCAGAGGGAGAGAGATAAAATACTCTCATCTGTGGGATTTAAGAAAAATAAAAACAATATTGTAATAATACCCAGAGACAATAAGATGAGGGCTGGAAGGACTGGCCTACGACATGAAGCTTACCACAAAGTGAGTGCAGTTAAAATCAGTAATCCTTTCTGTTCTACCTACTCACAACTATCTGAAATTCTAATTATTCTAAAACAAATAAAAATCTTCCCATATTTTCAATACAACTGCAAAAAATAATAAGTCTCAGGGCCAGCAAGGTGGCACTAGAGGTTAGGTGTCTACCTTGCAAGCGCTAGCCAAGGAAGGACCTTGGTTCGATCCCCCAGCGTCCCATATGGTCCCCCCAAGCCAGGGGCAATTTCTGAGCACTTAACCAGGAGTAACCCCTGAGCATCAAACGGGTGTGGCCCGAAAAACCAAAAAATAAATAAACAAAAAGTCTCGGGCAACGAGGTGGCGCTAAAGGTAAGGCATCTGCCTTGCAAGTGCTAGCCTTGGATGGAAAGCGGTTCAATCCCCCCAGTGTTCCATATCGTTCCTCCAAGCCAGGGGTGATTTCTGAGTGGATAGCCATAAGTAATCCCTGAGTATCAAATGGGTATGGCACAAACAAACAAAATAATAAGTCTTTACTTCCAAAGAACAGGGCTTTATAGAGATAGCTACATAGGTTTTAAAAAGGTTTATACTTGGTCAATAGAAGAGAGATTAAGACATTATGACTTGTGTGCTGCTGATCCTGGCTTACTCCCCAGAACCATATGATTCCCTGAGCATCACTAGAATCAATACTTGGGAACTTCCCACAAAAAAAAAAAAAAAAAAAAAAAAAAAAAAAAAAAAATCTTTTTTTTTTTTTTTTTTTTTTTTTTTTTTTTTTTTTTTGGTTTTTGGTTTTTGGGTCACACCCAACAACTCTCAGGGGCCACTCCTGGCTCTATGCTCAGAAATCGCCCCGACAGGCTCAAGGAACCATATGGGATGCCGGGATTCGAACCATGTTCCTTGTGCCAGCAAGGCAAATGACTTGCCACTGTGCTATCTCTCTGGCCCTGGTAGTTACCTTTTATTTAAAAAAAAAAAAAAAATATATATATATATATATATATATATAGTGCAATGCAAATTAAAGTAGCAGCAATCGGACTGATAATGAAATTATATTTAGTTTTAGACTGTTAGCTACATATAAAGTTTTAGATTCTCAGCAAGGACAAAATAATTCACACTGACTACAAAGATTACACAAAATAAGTACAATGAACTCAAAGTAGTTTTATTTCTTATAATTCAAATTTGTTTTATTTCTTTAAAACAGGGGTCTCAAACTCATAGCTCGTGAGCCATTTGCAGCCCACCATACAACATTTTGTGGCCCTGCCCTAGAGGAATCCTTATTTGTTTTGTTTTGTTTTAGTTGTTTGGTCACACCCCCCAATGTTCAAGGTTTACTACTGACTTTGCACTCAAGGATCACCCCGACTTTGCCTCCTGCAGCGCCCAGGTAAATTGAGTTTGAGACCCCTGCTTTAAAAGGTTCAAGTGTGGGGCATCTGCTTTTCACAAGCTGACCTAGGTATGATCCCTGACATCATATGGTCCTCCAATCCTGCCAGGAATGATTTCCAAGCAAAGAGCCAGAAGTAACACTAAGCTCTGTGAAGTGTGGCCCATCTCACCCCCACCCCAAAAAAAGGTGAAAGTGTTTGAGACTTTCTATTTAAATATCTGAAAATTCAAATATATTTCAGTGCGAAACAACAATACAGTGGGTAATGCACTTGCCATGCTGCATATACAGCCAACCAGAGTTTGATCCCTGGCATCCTCAAGCTCACCAATAATGGTTCCTGAGATCAGAGTCAGGAATAAGCCCTAACCAGCGCAGTGTGGCCTCAAAACCAAAATATTTATTAATTTGAAATGTAGTATGTATGGTATTTATATACCAAATATTCATAAAATTAAAATTTTAATTTGAAGGGTTGTATTAAAATGACAAATGCTGGGGCCCGGGAGATAGCATGGAGGTAAGGCGTTTGCCTTTCATGCAAAGGGTCATCGGTTCGAATTCCGGTGCCCCATATGGTCCCCCGTGCCTGCCAGGAGCAATTTCTGAGCGTGGAGCCAGCAGTAACCCCTGAGCACTGCCGGGTGTGACCCAAAAACCAAAAAAAAAAAAAAAAATGACAAATGCTTTTAGTAAACTATTTCATAGAACTTGGGGGTAAGGGTAGAGGGTAGAGGCCAGAGCAACTGCTTAAAAACTAGAGGAACACATGTTTTCTGAACTCAGAGACTCCAGGGGCCTAGTCCCAAGCACTGCCATAAGTGACCCCAGGCACAAAACCAGATGTAGTCTCAGAGCAGCACCAGGTGTGGCCCAAGGAAAAAAGAAGGAAACAAAAGATTTAGGGAAATTAATTGGAACTACATATCCATATGCATTTGAGTATTATAAATACACAAAGATGATCCTGAGAGATATTCTTGAAATGCATGTGCTTTTCTTTATTGTCTTGGGGCCACACCTGAATGTGTTCAAGGCATACTCCAAGCTCAGAGATCACTCCTGACAAGCTTGGAGACCATATTGGAGACCATCAAATGCAGGTTGGCCACCTATAAGGCAAGCACCCTACCCAGAGTACTATCTCTTTGGTCCACATGCTATTTTCTCGTGGAAATACCACGAAGATTACCAGAAGTTTTAAAAGTGGTTAAAGCATTCTTTAAGCAATACAGGGGGCTGGGCAGTGGCGCTGGAGCTAAGGTGCCTGCGCTAACCTAGGATGGACCGCGGTTCAATCCCCCGGTTCCCCATATGGTCCCCTGTGCCTGCCAGGAGCGACTTCTGAGCGAATAGCCAGGAGTAACCCCTAAGCGTCACCAGGTGTGGCCCAAAAACCAAAAAAAAAAAAAGGCAATACAGAAGTCATGTTTAATTTTACAAAGAGTATGCTAAGTTATCATAATCATTTTTTTACAATAAACAGTATCTAATGATCACTAGAGTTGCAACAAATGACTTACAGAAGGCAATCTGACTTAAGAAATAAAAGTGAAGAACTTTTGCCAATGCATCAGGAAGCATTCATTCAACAAAATATTGGTTAGTTACTAAGTGGTATTAGAATTTACGATTTAGAATTAACTGTAACTTAAATGTTGATGTTAGACTACGGTGTGCCTTTGCTTAGAGATAACAGTGCTTTGGCTTCTGTACTCCGCTTGCTTAAGAAAGTTAACTGCTGTGAACCTGGCTTTGCTATGAACCTAAGTGCTGCCATGACAGGCTGCAATTTTAAGGTAGAAAGACTAGGCCCAGAGAACAGCCAGTTCCTGAAATAAGACCCTATGCGTAAATGCCAGGAATTACACACATATATAAGCAGCTGACAGACAGCCAGATGACAATCGCACTCTGGGTCTGCAGTAATGGACAGACAGATAGCCAGACGAGACCACAACCTGGCGATGGTTTAGTTACCCCTTTAAATTTGACATATGAGCCATTCTCAGGGTCCTCATTTCTTAGGAAATGTTGGGCCCAGCAGGCTGGAATAAATTCCCTTTATTTATATTACTGCCTGTTGCCCTGGTGGTCTTTTGGGTGGCAGACCCTGAGTTCTGGACTTTAACAAAGCAGAGCACCATGCTAGGTGCAATAGAAGATACTAGGAAAATAAACACACATTTCCATCACTTCCTACAGATTTGAAACTGGAGTAGGATTTTAAAAGATTTTAAAAAATAGCATTAAGATTATAGGGGCCGGGCGGTGGCGCTGAAGGTAAGGTACCTGTGCTAATGTAGGACGGACAGCGGTTCGATCCCCCGGTTCCCCACATGGTCCCCCGTACCTGCCAGGAGCGACTTCTGAGCGAATGGCCTGGAGTAACCCCTGAGTGTCACCGGGTGTGACCCAAAAACAAACAAAAAAAGTGGCACAATAAGATTATAAGGCAACATATACTTAAATGCCAAACTAGTAATTTAAAAAAGTAAAAATCTTCAGAGAGAATGCATCAAAGTCTTACGAAGGCGCTACAAGCTCAGGATTATTTTATTTTTTTACTACAGAAAATGAGATTCGGGGCTGGGCGGTGGCACTGGAGATAAGGTGTCTGCCTTGCCTGCGCTAGTCTAGGACGGACCACGGTTTGATCCCCCGGTTCCCCATATGGTCCCCCAAGCCAGGAGTGACTTCTGAGCGCATAGCCAGGAGTAACCGGGTGTGGCCCAAAAACCCAAAAAAAAAAAAAAAATGAGATTCTTACAACTGTAATAATTAAAAAAAAGTTGTAGAGTGATGATAATCTTTCACCATTCAGTTCTTCTAACTGCATAGAAATTAGATCAAAGACTGAGGACACTGTCTTCAGTCCACAGTTTTTCATTGGTTTTAAAAAAAAAAAATGTAAAATCTGGGGCCGGAGCAGTGGTGCAAACAGTAGTCTGCCTTGCGCATGTTAGCAGGGACGCAACTTGGTTCAATATCCCCTGGCATCCCATATGGTCCCCCAACCCAGGAGCAATTTCTGAGTGCATAGTCAGCAGTGAGTGTCACCGGTGTGGCCAAAAAACAAAAACATAAAAGTAAAATCCGTTTTAAAAAAAAAAAGGAAAGAAAGAAAGCAGGTGAGAGCCCCTGTTTAGAAGCTATAAATATAAATTTAAAAGAAAGAAAAAAGGGGGGAAGCTGGTGTGGCAAGGTTTATTTTGTTTTTTGTGGTTTTTTTTTTTTTTTTTGCATAGGCACACTAAGTACTAGAATATGAATCATCTTGTTCTGCCTCATATTTCTATGGCTTCCAACAAATTGAGGGGAGAAAAAAGTGGACGGTACCAGGGGCAAAGCAGTCTCATGAGCACTGAAATAAAAAATGATCAGACCTAAATACCCAACACAAAGTCAACAATAGAATCAAAAAACCCCAAACTACAACAAGATATATACAAAAGGGACCTGTTACACTAGCAGTTCCAGGGAGCTAAGGGTGGATGTATGGGATGCATATTGGAACAGTGGCAGAGAGGTCAACATTGGTGGTGGGAATTGCCCTAATTCACTGTCACTATGTAACCTTAAATATAATTGTGAAAGACTTATAATTCACACTGGTCTTATTAAAATTTATATATAAAAATAGTAAAATCTGAAATTGCTTGGTAGTTTGTGAAAACTAAAACTCAATGTACTCAAGTATGTCTGAAACAAAACTTTCCTAACTCTGAACATGAAGTAACAATTTCTACATGACTGGTTAATTTGTTAAGCTACATAGTTGCCTATGTACTATCTCTAACCTTTAGAATCAGATCTATAAAAGAATGCAGGACAGAGGTAGTGAACATTATTCGAATTTTAAGCAAGATCCCAAAGTGACTTTGATGGAAGCTATTAGTTTGTATGACTAAATTTATAAACTTCAGTAGGCACGAAAACTGGGTTCAAATGTCAATCTGAACTAGCACCAGAACTGTGATCTCCTAGTACAAATGGAACTGGAGAGATAGCACAGAGGTAAGGTTTGTCTTGAAGTAGGATGGTGTTTTAAATCCCAGCATCCCATATGGTCCCCCGAGCCTGCCAGGAGCAATTTCTGAGCTTAGAGCCAGGAGTAAACCCTGAGTGCTGTGGGGTATGACACAAAAAAGAAACTAAAACTAATACGGAGGAAATGCCTGAATGCCTGGAGCCAATGGGAGTACAATGGATAGTACACTTGCCTTGCACAAGGCCAACATAGATCTGACTCTTGGCATACCATAAGGTCCTCAGAGCCCCAATGGGTATAGTCAAAAAACAAAGCAAGGGGCCACAGCGGTGGTGCAGCGGTAGGGAGTTTGTCTAGAACGCGGCTGACCTAAGGCAGGCCTTGGTTTGATCCCAGGCATCCCTTATGGTCCCTGAAGCCAGGAGCGATTTCTGAGAGCATATCCAATCCCTGAGTGTCACCGGGTGTGACCCAAAAACAAAAAGCAAAAAAAAGGGAGAAAGGCCACCTTGCATCAAGTGAAGATTAAAGAAGACGACAATATATGTGAAATATTTTGTACAATTTCTATCACACTTAGGAGGCATTCAATAGTTTGTTGTAAATTTAACAAATGTGTATTAAGTACTGTACTAAATACGTATTAAGTCCTCATCATAAGATGAAGAACTCATTAAGAAAGTAATACCTTGTAAATTGGGAATCAAAAAAATCTTCCTAAATTGAGCTGAAAGATGAGTAGTTGCTAGCTAGATAAAGGAAGCATTAAGATCAATATGTACTATGTACATGAAGCAGAAGAGAAAACACAGAGTAGCTAGGGAAGAAAGGGATGGCAAGAAGCATTATGGAAAGAAAGAGGGCTGGAAAACCAGGATGTTAATTTCTCATAAAGACAATGAAAGCTATTTTCAAAGAGTCTGATGAAGGTAGGAAACAAACGTGTCACTAAAAATGCTTTAAACCATAATTAGGCGAGAGACGTAGTCCCAGTGATAATGGCTAGAAATAGTTACTAGTGATAAAAACGAAGAACTGACAGACACAATATACAAGATGACACTAGTAGTTGATTTCAGTCAAACACAAGACCTCTTCTTAAGTGGTAAGTCAGGAGTTTCAAACAGAAGAGTATGAATAGCTATTTGCAATTTCAGGGCAAATTTATACAGGAATATTTCGTTGAAAGGAAGTTTCATAACCTGTATTTATTGTACTAGGTGTTTAAAAGAATGTTAGAGATACAGAATAGGATTCATGTGAGTAAAGCAGATCTAAGAGAATGAAAGCCCTAATCTTTCCTTATGGTTCCCTTATTTTACACAGTTCAATCAAAGGTTTTTATACTATGACAGTGTTAATAGGATTTCATGAATCCTATTGATATACACTCAACGAATCTCATTTTATAATTTAAAAACATTTAAATAATAAGATGTAGAGGTCAGAGCAATAGCACAGCGGGTAGGATGTTAGCCTTGCAGGCAGCAGACCCAGGTTTGATCCGTGGCCCATGAGCCTGCCAGGAGCAATTTTATCTCCCAGCATCCTATATGGTCTCCTGAGCAACACCAGGAGTGATCCCAAGTACAAAGCAGGTGTTAAGTCCTGCATATTGGCGGGTGTGGCAAGAGGGAAGAGGAAGGGAAAGGGGAAGGGAAAGGAAGGAAGGAAGGAAGGAAGGAAGGAAGGAAGGAAGAAAGAAAGAAAGAAAGAAAGAAAGAAAGAAAGAAAGAAAGAAAGAAAGAAAGAAAGAAAGAAAGAAAGAAAAGAAGGGAGGGAGGGAGGAAAGAGAAAGAAGGGAGAGAAGGAAGGAAGGAGAAAGAATAAGGAAGGAAACTCAGAACCCATTTTTTAAAAGTCCTGATACATATAATGTCTAAGTTTGATCTACAAAAAGAAAAACCAGAAACAACCATTGCTAATGTGCATCTACTCCAAGCCCCTCAAAGCCCTCGAGCCCGGGCCTGACTCGACAATAAGGTTTCCTCGACTGCTGATAGCGGGCTGGTCATTCCGTCCCCGGCCCGGCCCGGCCCGATCCGATCCCAGGAAGTTTGGGCGAGCTCCGCGTCCACACCTTCTCCACCCGACTCTCCCGCTGCGGGATCGGCAGAGCAGCGGCCGCCAAGCGATGTCCAGGCTGGGCTCAAGCCCCTGCCCCACCCACCCGGCGGCCCGCAACAGCCCCAGCCAGGCGGGCGCGAGCTGTCAGAAGGGGAGCGCGGCTCAGAACTTCGGGGTGTCCAGTTCCCAAGAGACCCCAAACCTCCAGGCGACCAGCCCTCTGCCCCTCGGACCCGGCGCCCCGACGCCTGCAAAGGCCGCTTCCAGGGCTGGGGCCCTCCGATCGGCTCCCCAAGACCGGGGACCCGGCGACGGCGCCCGCTGCCCGGCCGGGCGGGCCCAGCCCGTCTCTAGGCAGGACCGGGAAGGCCCAGCGAGGCGCGGGTCGGTCCGGCCGGGAAGGAGGTCGCCGGCCACTCACCTGAGCCCCAGTCCGGCCGGAGGGGCGGCGCCGACGTCCGTTTACCCCGCCCCCGCCCCGAAGTCCTCCGGTCGGCCGCCCGGTCCCTTCCGCCCGCCTTAGCCCATGAGCCGCCTCCGGACGCTCAGCCTCGGACGCCGGGGCCCGAGGGACGGGGGAGGGGAGGGGAGGGGAGGGGCCGGGAGGAAGAGCCCGGGGGAGGAAAGACCCAGGGCCCGGACGACCTGGGCATGACGTCACTTCCGGGCGGCTCGGAAGGGGCGGGGCTC
>PVKC010048136.1:0-10945 GCA_004027635.1 Crocidura indochinensis | reverse complement strand
AGAGACTGCAGATGAGGTATTGAAGGAGTGCAGCTACACTAGCCAGGGCCTGATGATCTGGCAGAGGCAGCCCTGCTATGAGGCTGGCCAGCCACCTAACCTTAATAGATAGGAATGAGATCCCCTTTTCTTGTGGGCTTCTTTTTGCCCAGCCCAGTCCAATTTCCCTAGCAATTCTGGTAGGGCCTCAGGTCAAGCATTAACTTTGAAATAAAGCTGCCCTTATTTTACTTATCACACTTAGTGCCCTACCTCACTTAGTAGTCTCACATTTCTTTTATCCAAGGAGCTGCACCACAACACATAAAAACACCACCACAGTGCAAAGGGAACAATTAGAAGGCAACACAGAATACCACCAAACCTAATAAATGTAGTTGTTAGTTCTGAGGACACAACTAACGTCAGCCACTTTTATAGCCTCTCTTATAAGGATGTTAAAGAAGAAATACAGAAGATCTTCAAAGAAATCATGGAACAGAGTGACAATAAGATTCCAGAGCATGAGGAAACGTCAAATATATATGACAGAAATAAAAAGTTGGTAGGCAAAGAGAAAATCCCAATGGAAGATCTCACCAGAAGAGTAACAGCTGCTGAATATGGAATTAGTGAACTAGAATATTAGTTGTATAAAACTCCATATAATAGAAGTTGTAAAATAGCCTTAAAATACATGATCAGAATATGGGAAAAATCATTAAAAGCAAGCAAAGAGATAAAAATATTCCTTTGGGATTAATTCAATAGGAGCAGCAGAAGAATAATAGAAGTCACAGAGAGACAAGAGGAAAACATCTATGAAGAAGCAACAGTCAAATGAAATCATTGCTGAGAATTTCCCAGATTTGAAGAATGAATGAAATCATATAATGGATTCCCAATGTGTTCACACTAAAGGAGACACCCAGTAAAGTACCCCAATTACGTTCTAGTCACTATTACGAAAACCATAGATTGATAGAGAACACTGAGAAGAACATGATCATAAAGGGAAATTATATACTAAAAAGTGTCTTTAAATTCATAGCAGATTTATCAAACAACCCTCCAGGGTTAAGCAGAGTGTAGATATATAGTAGACAAGCTCAATGAAATGAATATCTTGCCATGAATATTTCTCCCAGCTAGACTATCATTTACGAAGGAATGATATACAGGTATGTGAATAAACAATAGCTTTACATACACAAAGCCAACCTTAAAAGAACTGAAGTGTCTAATTTAAGGCAAGTCAGACTCTACAAACACACAAAAGTTCTAAAAGAAAAACAGTTTAACAGAGATATGGGATATAAAATGAAAGAGAAGCTTAAAAGAAATATTAAGCAAGGTCTTTTAGGCTATTCTTAGAAGGTTATTTTTGACTATGATAAGTTTATTTTTTTCTAATGCTTTTTGTTATTTTATTTTTATTTTAAATAATTTTATTGTGACATATGTGAACTACAAGACTTTCACAGTTATTATTAAGGTACATAGTGACAGTGAATTAGGGCCATTCCCACCAAAAGTGTTGTCCTTCCTCCACCCCTATTTCAAGGATGCATCCCATACCTCCCTGTTGCGGACGTGTTGCATTCACAGGCAAGACCTAAGTGGGGTCCGTAAATCCTCACTGGGAATAAACGGGAACATGAAGCAGATGAATATGAAATATGAAATAATGGTACCACACGCACTATGTGTGGGATCAACACATCTCTGGCAGGAGTGCGACAAATTTAATCTTCAGGCAAGGGAGTATATAAAGGGAAAAATAGGCAGTCATAACATGAAAAGAAATGCAATGTACATTGTTTGATGTTAGAACAAATACACATAACTTTAAGTGGTTTGTAACCTTAGAATAGAATAGGTTTCAATTAGGAGTTAGAAGATAAAAGGAAGGCTAAATTCTTATGTATCAAAGAAGTTCCTGGCCCTAGGTGTCATTACTGACGTAAATTAAGGGATAGCAGGAATCCTGGTTTATTCCTGATAACAAATATTCTTAACCTGAGGGAAATAGTATTCTAGCTAGGGGCTAAAACCCACTTCCTATGATCTGGCAATAGAAAGAGAATAACACTAAAGAAAGGGATACAATAATTTTACCTAGTAAAATAATCTAATTCTGCACTGACCAAACCTCTTTGCAAGCAGCTATACATAGTGACAGGGAGAGTCCCCAAGGCAGATCATCTGCTTTGATGCTCAAAGGCAGGGAGAGAAGACCATTGTCTTGAAGATGTTATGTTATGAACTCTGGAGTCATAAGGAAAGAATATCCTAGGATTTGTCCCAGGATCTGTGCAAAAACCAATATCACTAATTACAGAAATCTGAACACAACAACCATGATAGAGTAGAACTCCTGGAACCATAAAAAAAGACTCTATCTTAGACTTTATCCCTGTGAAAAGACCAAGATCTCTAATTACAGAGGACTGATTTTGACAACCACAGATGAACAGAACGTTGTCAAAGTCAGAACTCTGGAATTAGAGCTCTTGTTCTTTGCAAAAAATACTAGGCTGAAGCCTAAGTTACGATCTATCTTTTTGGTTTCCGGAAAAGTTTTGCTTAGTCGAAGTTGTCAAAGTTAGTCTTCTGTAGTTAGAGATCTTGGATTTTGCACAGATCAAAGGACAGAGTGTCTTCTAATTTTATCTTACCATTAGGTAGGGCATTTTGTTCTTAGATCAAGTTGTTTCAAATTCCTTTTAGTCAGGATGTTATATCAACAAAAGTTGGTGCCATAGTAGTATTAGGAACTCCCTACTGCTCTTGCAGGGAACTGTTTTGCTTCTAAGTTGGGATCTTGGTTTAGAATTTGAAAGATTGCTGTTCAGTCACATGGAGTCTAAGTCAGAATACTATGACAAGTAATTAAGAATGGAATTGTAATCATGTGTATTTTTTACAAAGTTTTTTTTAAACATTTTACATAAAAAACCTTCACAGTGCAACATTTCCATCACCATAGTCCCAAGTGTCCCTCCTCCCCACCCCACACCAGACTGTACTTTAGACAGGCTTTCTAGTTCCCTCATTCAGTCATATTTTGTTATGATGGTTCTTAGTGTAATTATTTTTGTGACTGAACCCATGACTCTCTGTGGTAAGCTTCATGTCATGAGCTTGACCTTCCAGTCCTCTTCTCTCTTGTCTATGTGAATTGTTACACAAATGTCTTTTATTTTTTTCAAAACCCATAGACGAGTGAGACCATTCTGTGTCTATCTCTCTCCCCCTATCTTATTTTACTCAGCATAATAGATTCCATATACATCAATGTATAGAAAAATTTCGTGACTTCATCTCTTCTGACGGCTGCACAATATTCCATTGTATATATGTACCATGGTTTCTTTAGCCATTCATCTATTGAGGGGCATCAGGGCAGTTTCCAGAGTTTGGCTATTGTAAACAGCACTGCAATGAATATAAGTGTGAGGAAGCTATTTTTGTATTGTATTTTTTGTGTACCTAGGGATATGCCCTAGGAGTGGTATAGCTAGATCACATGGGAGATAAAGTTCCAGCTTTTGGAAGAATCACAATATCGCTTTCCATAAAGATTGGACTAGACGGCATTCCCACCAGCAGTGAATAATAGTTCCTTTCTCTCCAAATACCCACCAGCACTGCTTGTTCTCATTCTTTGTGATGTGCGCCAATCTCTGTAGCGTGAGATGATAACTCATAGGTGTTTTGATTTGAATCTCCCTGATGATTAGTGATGTGGAGCATTTTTCATGTGCCTATTAGTCATTTGTATTTCCTTTTTGTCAAAATTTTCTGTGCATTTTTCTCCCCATTTTTTGATGGGGTTAGATGATTTTTTTCTTGTAAAGTTCTATTGGGGCCTTGTATATTTTGGATATTAGCCCCTTATCTGATGGATATTGGGTGAATGGTTTCTCCCACTCAGTGGTTGTCTCTTGTATCCTGTGCACTATTTCCTTTGAGGTGCAGAAGCTTCTCAGCTTAATATAGTCCAATCTGTTTATTTCTGCTTTCACTTGTTTGGAGAGTGCTGTTCCTTAAAGATGCCTTTAGTCTCGATGTCATGGAGTGAGGTTGTAGAAAGAAAGAGAGAAAAGAAAAATATATCTATATTTATATAGATATATAATAGAAGAATAAATATATTTTTAAAAAGGCATTAAAGAAAAATGCTGTTCATGAGGCTGACTTTATTTTGAGAATAAACAGACTAGGAGATATTATTGGGCTCCTAATACAGTGCTGATTATGATACTGTTTTAAACATTTTAAATGATTTATTTTCCATTGAATTATGCCTGATTGTATGATCTAATGTTACTCTTCACAGATATCAGTGAATAAGGAATCTTCATGGCACAGACTCTTGGTACATAGCTCAGTTATTGAGTATGATTTACAATTTATTTTTAATTCACGCTAGTTTTCTACTCTATCCTATGCTTTGTTCTCAGTTTGACTTCAGGAAAGGAATATGGATGCTGGATACCTGCAATATGATATTCCATGTTGTAGATTATTTTTGCATAGTATATATGGTAAAGACCATATTTCTTAGTATTTTAGACTTGAATATTATGATTGTTTTAGGAATGTTCTATGTACATTCTAAACCATGAAACATTTTCCAGCAAAAGTCACCATCAATGATAATTTCTCCTAGGAATGGAAAACAGTTTCCACAGATATGCAGACTTTATATATTGAAGTGCTTTGACCCATTCCACATGGGTCAGTTTTCAACAGCAACCCATGGATAAATCTTCATTGTCTCTTTATATGTGTGCAAGTGTGTGTGTGTGTGTGTGTGTGTGTGTGTGTGTGGTCGACACCTCTAGGTCTGTTTAATGTCTTTCTGTATTGTACATAATGACTGTCTATGCTGTATATAGTCCTTCCTTCTGTTGGATACAACCCATCCTTTCTCCCCTGTCATTGTTACCACTATACAAATCCTTTGTTATTGTTTTATTTTGCTCTCTCACCCCTGATTTGTTATTTTTCCATAGTTAACCCTTTTTACCTTCAGCTCTAAACTCAGCAGGAACTGAAAGGTTCTCCCAACCCATCCTGACCCCTTCCTTAGCCCCAGGAATAAGATGCATCCAGCACTGCTGCTAATTTTCTTTCAATGGCCCCTTATAGTCTACATCCTTTCAACATGTATTGTTGCCCCCAAAATCACCTCACATGCCATATCTCCAAGCCCAGGTGAACGAGTCTGAATCAGGATTGCAAAAGAAATAATACATATCAGGCTGAGGATGAAACATGTGTAGTGTGGCAGTCTTCTACGTAGTATGGAGTTCTTCCTGCCTGCTCAAACTGCTATTTTTATTGAGTTCAGGGACCACCTCTGGGTGGGGCAGTAAACCCATCAAGGTTTACAAGTAAGACAACCTCTGTTTGGGGTTAAATCCAAGTTGTAAACAATCATAGAAAGAAGCCAGGAATGATTGCTGTATTCGGTAAAATAAGGTGTAACCCCAAAATTGCCCCTTTTGTTAAAAAATTGGGGGTACATAAAACATGTTATTTCATTCTCTGCTAGAGGCAAGAATACCAGATCAGAATTTACAAAGGTGGTTATTTTGTATAGGCACTGTAAAAGTTGGCTGTAATAGCATCAAAGTTGAAACTGTATACATCGTTCTCAAAAGAATCAGCTTTTTACATATCTTTGTCTTGTACATCTCACAACACTTTCACAAACTTCTTTGAAGAAAAACATAAGAACCTTTCTGCAGATATATTTACAGTTTGAAAATAATTTGCTAAAACATTTCTTATAATGAACACTATAATAAGAGTCTATAGTATCAACGTTTCTTTACATCAACTTATGTGGACAAAAAGATTAGAACATTTTTGCACACATAGAAATATGGAAGATCCTCATGGAAATCAAAGAAAATTTTAGCTCTATATAAACAGAATGCAAAGACAGAAATCAGTAAACTCCAAACTGAAATATCAGTTCTGAACTGAAAACCTCAGTGGAAAGCCTCTCCAACTGTAGCTGAACTGCAAACATCAATAGGGAGACAGAAGGAAATAACAAAGCTTAGAGCAGAAATCTATGAAGTGGAAACCCTCTCACAAAAAAATCTGAAAGATCAACAAAAACTGAAATAGGTTATTTGAAAAAAAATAAACAAGAATGATAGACCATTGGCAAAACTCACAAAGAAAGAGAGAAACTTGATAACCCATATTAGAAATGAAAAGGGAAGATCACTACAGATATTGCAGAGATTGAAAGGGAAATCAGAGAATACTTTGAGAAACTGTATGCCACTAAACATCAGAACCTGGAAGAAATGGATACATTCAACCTTACACGTTTGAATTAGGTGATGTAGCATTTCTAAACACCTCCATTACTATTGAGAAAATTAAAATGGTAATCAAATGTCTACCCCAAAACAAAAGCTCATGCCCAGATGGATTCATTAATGAATTCATTCAAACCTTTCAAGAGGAACTGCTACCAGTCCTGACCGACTCTTTCATGAAATTGAAAAAACGGGAACACTTCCAAACAGTTTTTACAAAGCTAACATCATCTTGATACCAAAACCAGACAAAGATGCTGCCAAAGAAGAAAATTACAGACCATTATCAAATTGCAGACCATTATCCTTGATGAACAAAGATGCAAAGATCCTCAACAAAATCCTGGCAAATAGGAACCAATGCCTCATCAAGAAGATCATTTACTACAATCAAGTATGTTTCATCCCAGGAATGCAAGGATGGTTTAACATCCATAAATCTATCAACATAGTACACATCATCACAAAACAAAAAAAAAATCACATGATAATATCAATAGACGCAGAGAAAGCATTTGATAAGATGCAACACCCATCTTGACAAAAAAGACTCAGCAATGGGAATGAAAGGAACCTTTCTCAGTCTAGTCAAGGCCATCTACCATAAGACAATGGCAAATATCCTCAATGGAGAAAAACTGAAAGTCTTCTTTCTAAATTCTGGTACAAGACAAGGTTGCTTCCTCTCACCACCCCTATTCAACATATTACTGGAAGTACGTGCAAGAAAAAGATATCAAGGAAATCCAGATAGGAAAGGAAGAAGTCAAGCTCTCACTGTTCGCAGATGGCATGATACTATACTTATAAAGCCCTAAGGACTCCACAAACCATGTGTATTTTTAAATACTAATCTAAATTCATACATAAAACTTTCAGACATCTTTCCAGCTTCAAAAATTAACATAATAATATAATTTTATATGTATCCATTAAACCACCAGATGCTGTGAATTATTATGATCCAAACATATATTTTCATTTACAAATGGCCATAAAATACTAAGACCATTTTATTTGGCATAGCTTAAGACATTGGAGGACATGTATTTAAAATTTTTTTCTGGATTTGTAGTGATAGAGTAGCAGAAAGGGTGCTTACCTTGCAAACAGCTGAGACAGCTTGATGCCAGAAACTTTTTATGAACCTCTGAGTCAAACCAGAAATACTTCATGAGTACAGAGTCAGAAGTAAACTGTGAGCACCATCTAGTGTGGCCCGAAATACATAAAATAACATTTTAAAAATTACTCTAACTACTTATGGAAAAGAGATTATAGGTACCTATTGAAGGCAGAAATAAATTAGCTAGAAAAATAAAAAATACTCCATCACAAAGGTAATGGTTTGGATAAGAGGCAGCAAGCAAGACGTGAATAAATTAGTCAATGATTGAAAACATGTAATAGCCCAGGATGTCAAGAAAAATGTATTAATTCAAAGTGAATTATTTGTCCCAAATAACCTTTTAAAGCATTTTAGATGCTTTAAGAATAAGTTCTTTCCCAGGTAATTTTACTCAGGAATTGCCCTAAGGCAGTGGTCAGTAAGCCTTGACTCGTGAGCCACATGTGGCTCTTTACACTTTTTAATGAGGCTCTTCTGTGTGCCAGGTGGCCGCTTCAGGAGTCAGACTCTGCTCCTAGCCTCTGCCAGTGTGTGCCCTGTGTGCAGCCCCGGTTGCTGGCTCCACACAGCTCTGATCAGAACCAGGGCCAATGTTCACATTAGTGTTTGTAACTTTGTAGTCATTGTCAGGATGCAATTTTCTTTGCAGACAAATTTTATGGAATTTAACATTATTGATAAATATCACTCTAAAGTTTTTGTTTTATTAGTTGTGTTATTTCTATCCTCCCGACCTATGTGAATACTTGCATGCAAAATATTCTCAATAAAAACTTATTAAAACTAAAAGCAGTGTACCATTTTATGTATTTTCGGTTTTAAAAATGTGACTCTCAAAATAAATTTCAATTGTGATTTTGACGAGATTTGGCTCAGTTGAAAAAAAAGGTTTCCCACCACAGCCCTAAGGAGAGTTCTGATCTCGATGTGACTAAAGTACTTGCACATAGGAGGCTTGAGTTCTCTCTCCAACAATAAGACCTCCTGGGTAAATTCTAGGTGTGCTCATACTAGCTTTAATTACTGTGAATCTAGACCTAATGGTCTTCAATGCAGGTGAGTGTGGCCTCTACAACAATAAAATAATAAGAATGAAACATAAAATATCTCAGTTTAATATTTTCAAAGTGCATTTGCAGTGCAGAACACGCCTATCTTTGTGGTAGTCTGGACTCTTAACTATTTGTAAGGATGCTGTATATTTAATGAGATCCCTGCTTATGAACGTATGAGTCTGGGTGGATCAATACAAAATGACTTCTTGACTGAATTATTGACCTCCGTGGTATTATAGCCACAGAAAATTCTACCAATGTTTAGTTTGAAATGGTTCATTCAAATTATAGAATTAAAATTGAAATTAAGAGTTATCTATTAATCAGTCTAGAGCACTGATCCTCAAACTACGGTCCACGGGTCACATATTGTATTTGTTCCCGTTTTGTTTCTTCACATCAAAATAAGATTTATCAGTGTGCATAGGAATTTGTTCGTAATTTTTTTTTGCTATAGTCTGGCCTTCCAATGGTCTGAGAGACAGTGAACTGGGCCCCTGTTTAAAAAGTTTAAGGAGCCCTGGTCTAGAGTATAAAATAAGTTGGACATGAAGTAGGACATGAAGCAATTATTAAGTTTAGACTATAAAAATTGAAAACAAATTGTAGACGTAGTACACATGTTGAGTCAATGGAAATGATTCATACAAATTATTGATAGGACTTAGAAGCTAATTACTACTCGGCAGATTGTTGTTTCAATGAAAATGGGAGTAGCTCATACTAGAAATGCCATCAGTTAGGATGAGACATTACTAGTAGATAGATTTTTTTCACTCTTCTTCCACTTTGTATTACAAAATAAAGTACACTTGTTCTACTTGAGTATAGCTAGTAGGAAATGAATGTGAAATCAGTTTTTGTGGTCAAGAGTTCTAAATAATGGCTATCTGAGAGGATTACTACCTTACTACTTTGCACATTATGTTTTTGTTTCTTTGTTGGCAATGCCAAAAATAAAATCTAGGTCTTCATTTATGCAAAGCTAATGCTCTAATACTAATATAATTCTATCCCTCCAGCTTAATATGTATTAATCTGCTTGCTTTTACAGTGCAAAGAATTGAACTCAAGACCTCATATACACAACACAAGTGCTCTGCTAATGAGTCACATTCTTGCCTTCCGATTTTACTATTCTTATTTCTCCTAGATATTTCCCCTATATATTTTAGCAGATGTATCTACCAATAACAATTTACAACAAACATGCCTCTGGCTATGTCATTAACTCAATTTCATATTTTTACAGAACCTGAAAATGAGTACATTAGATTTTCTCTACCAGTACACAGAAAAAGAAGATTCCTGAACTTATGCACCACTAGATGCCATTTAATAGCCATAATGTCAGCCATTAGAAGGTGGAATAACTGCTTAGAGGCCCAACTAAGGGCTGAAAATTATAGATTAAGGTAAAATCCACTGTCACATAGTGGGAAAATATTGGATTACTGACACAAAGTCAAAAACTTGGTCATGGGTTTATTAAGAATCCTGAATAATAATTCTATATGTAATGGCATTGATAGTAGTGGTGGGGTGATAGTGAAACTGCTGTTAATGATATAGTTATCACTTTTTGAGCAATTGTGTGCCAGTCAATACTATTAATAGTTCATTTTATTGAAATTAAAATAATTTATTAAAAAATATCTACAGCAGGGGCCGGAGAAATAGCACAGCAGTAAGGCATTTGCCTTGCATGCAGAAAGACGGTGGTTCAAATCCCGGCATCCTATATGGTCCCCCAAGCCTGCTGAGGGCAAGTTCTGAGCGTAGAGCCAGAAGTAATCCCTGAGCACTGCCGAGTGTGACCCCAAAACAAAACAAAAATAACTATAGGATCTGAAATCCACTGTGTCAGAAAAAATAGACACAGGAATATTGACAAGATTATGCTATTGAGGTTTTTTAGTAACTAAAAAGTAATATTAGTAAGCACAAATATCTCTAATAAGAATAGAAAGCTCAGCCATGTGAAAAAAGTTCAGAGAAGAACAATATATATATATATATATATATATATATATATAGAGAGAGAGAGAGAGAGAGAGGACATTACATATCACAACTATCTATTTTTCAAGCACTTGATTTATTTGAGAGGAGGTATGCATCCAGAAATCCTATTCTTATAGAAACTCAAGAAATTGAAAAATTCTTGAAATGAAATGGGTGGTGGTCTCAAGAGACATGGCTCAGTAAATTGTAGGAATTTAATTTTGTTTAACATAGTTTAAATAATACTGGAAAGCAGGCTAAAATATAACAATAAATGTTATTTTGAGGAGCTATAGAGTTAGTAACTTGTGGGTGAGAAACTTTTCTTGCATGTATAATAATTCATTTTTATTGAAAAAATTTACAGGCACCAGACATTCCATGTTCAAACAACATAGCTACCATGATCACATTGACAAATATGTATGCCA
>PVKC010048135.1:0-10950 GCA_004027635.1 Crocidura indochinensis | reverse complement strand
TTTTTTTGGTTTGTGGGCCACACCTGGTGATGCTCAGGGGTTACTCCTGGCTATTCGCTCAGAAGTCGCTCCTGGCAGGCACGGGGAACCATATGGGGAACCGGGGGATCAAACCGCGGTCCATCCTAGGTTAGCGCAGGCAAGACAGGCACCTTACCTCCAGCGCCACCGCCCGGCTCCCAAGATGCCTACATTTTAAATAATTTACTGAAATATATTTTATTGTGGCAGCTCAAATCTGAGATGTAAGACATCTCAAAAAGAGGTAACATTAGTTTCAGCACCCAAGATGCCAGGTTGCTGAGTTGTGAAAGAAAGGGACAGAAAGATGTGAGATCAGGAATTGGGATTCCGACCCAGGATATGTAACTGGAGGATGAGTATGTTTTCCAGCTGAGGCTCAATATTCACAGTTCACTTTTGAGACATATATTGGATCCTTTCACTTCTTTCTTGAAACCTTCCAATGATGTCCCCCAATATCTAGGAGGATTTTAAAGGCTATGATAACCTTAGAGATTATCGCGGGAATGGGAGTAGTTGAAAACAGAGATAAACTCAAACCAGGACCCGGTGGGCCTTAAGTATCATCTGTCATCATCCTTACTTACAAGAAATGAGACATATCCCCAGAGTGCCCTAAACAAGGCCTGCTGGACTTTGGAAGGTCTGAAGAAATGTGCTGGCTACCTCGGAATCTTAGTCCTACTTTTTGGTACCCTGCAGGGCCTGTGAATGTATCTTTAACACCTAGCCTGGTGTTAAGGATTGAAGCCAAGCAGCACAAATAGCGCTGAAAGTGTAGGGTTAGTAATGATGGGTTGATCTAAAGATCCCAGACAAAGAACATTAATACTTTTGCCTAAAGAAGCAGAAGTTTGAATTGAAAGGAACATAAATTACAATTCACTGAAGGCATATTGAGCAAGGTGCCATCAATGTAAAGGAAACATAAAGATCTTCTTCATCTGGAGCAGGGGTTAGAGGTGGCCAACACAATACCCAGTGGTATTTAGGAGTTACTCCCAGCTCAATGCTCAGGAACGATTCCCAGCAGTAGTAGGGAAACTATATGTTCCTAGAGTCACACCCAGGCCACCCCTATGCAAAGCATAAGCTCGACCTTTTGTGCCTCTCACTGGCCCATAAAGTACTTTCTGCCTATTGGCCTTCTTCCCCATTAACCCACATGATGGGACAGTCATACCCATTGGGTGAAAAAGAGCCAGGAACTGAAAAGAATTAGGTAACCTGCGGCCTAAGGAAGCCCCATGGCCTTGTGTAAATACTTGCCTTTCCAATTTAATGCTTTATCTGGAAAGTAGCTAAATGGCTAAATTTCAGTGTCCTATGCTAGGGTGGGTAGGAGCAATAACACACCATAAGGTGTTTGCCTTGCAAGCAGGCAACCCAGTTTCAATTCCTAGCTTCCCATATGGTTCCCTGAGCCTGCCAGTAGTAATATCTGTGCAAAGAATCAGAAGTAACTCTTGAGCACTGTCCACTGAGTCCAAAAATTTTTTACAAAAAAGACATTGGCCATAAGAAACAGTAAAAGCATCTTTGGAAAGAGAGCAATACTCTTTTCAAATTTCCACCATAAATAACAAGATAATCATAGGGCTGCGAAGGAGTAGGGGTCATATGTGAACAAAGATGAGGCAGGCAGTGGCAAGTTCACAGAGAAAGGTCACATCCCCACAAAGTGTGGATGCACTGAAGGGTTTAATGAAAAAAAGTAATGTGAAGCCCATCCTCCATCTCCATACAAACAATTCCATCCAGAAGAGATTGGATAAGACTCAAGGGAAGTTGGGAGATTTTGATTGTCAGACAAGAGATAGGTTGCCTTGAATTTGAGCAGGAACTTAAAGTGAAAAAAGGACACCATGCATTAGAAAGTCAAGTCAACTCAGACACTACCATTTAAGAAGCAAAGGGATGAAACATGAAGGATAACCTGGAAAGGCTGAATGCTATTAACTGAAAGATAACTGAGCCCATTAAGATGGAAACACAACCCAAAAATTACAGTCAAAAAAGAGGAGTATCAAAATCAGACATGGATTATGTTCAGATATTTTAAAATAGGTAAATTGATGAATGTCTCCTAAGACCTTTGCCTATTGAAAGCCCATTTTAAAAGCTGAAGCTCTGGTTGACAGAGATCTGGCTATATCTGCAATTAGGTTCTTGCATTTAAATCTAGCGATGGCATAGTACTGTTTTGTCAATGGGAAAAGCACTGGTCAGGAGATATGACAAGTTTATCAGCCTCCATGACTCCTAACATCCTTGACTGATTTACTGATTTGATTCTTTGCAGAAGGCTGTGCACGCTTCCTATCTTGTTGGCACTGGGTTCTGCCATGGACGTACTAATCTCATTTCAGAGGCCTGCAAACTTTTTCTAGGAAAGTGTGTGGATACGATTACAAACATATGTGTGTGGAGATAAAAACACATGCTAGTTATTGTCCTACAGGCAAAGTTGCCTTGGTGGAATCAACAACAGCCTTTATTTGTTTGAAAAAAGAAAAATAAAACAGAAGACTATCTCATCAGTCCACTTCCAACATTCTGATTTGATTACCAGCTGAAATGCTCCAACCCCAGTATTAGTTTCGTATAACATTTTTTAAGAGCTACAGTTTTCAACGTCAATGCGATTTTCAGTCAACCTTAGCATGATTTTAGTTCTCCTTGTAAGCTATTAGGCTCCGTGTATGTTTCAATCCACCTTCTAGAGAATATTTGATTTTGACACATCAGAAGGTCTGATTAAGCTAGGCATTACTATAACCTTATACAGCAGGTTCTCCAATTTGCATCTTAAACATCATCAGAGAATCCAAATAAATGTTTTCTTTGCACTGAGACTTGAGGCCCTCCTCAAAGCTACATCAAACTGATTTGCCACAAGAATCATTAGTCAACTTGTCTTTTTTAATAAAAAAAAAATCAAATCCAGGTTTTCTACATTACCTTCAGAGAAAATTCAAAAGAGCAAGAGTAAAGTGAGAGACCAGAAAACATGTTTTCTCAGAATTCATTTCTGTGAGGTTTAACCAGGCCTACAGATCCACTCCAAACTATGGAACATGGCATGACTTTCCCTCTTAGAGAGCTCCTGGAAACAGAGGTCTATCTCTCTGATCCCAGCTACTTGTCAAATTCTAACTCATTGGCTCAAATCTCTTCTTGAGAAACACCAGGATTTTGCCATGGGATGAAGAAGTCAATTGAAGAAAGATGTTTTTATCTTTTTTTTTCTTTTTCTTAACTTTTATTTGAGGCACTGTGATTTACAATGTTGTTAATGATAGGGTTTCTTGCATACAATGTTCCAATAGAGAGAACGTGTTTTTAAATACCCACTGAGACATCCAAAGTGATTCTTTAGATATCCCAAATGGCACTTGGGGGAGGTTTTCATTATAGTACATCTGGCAAACATGATCTCAAAGTCTCCTTTTTCAATAACTTATGCATACAAGTGTACATACACAGGTGTTTGACAGAGAGAGAAAAGGGACAGAGAAAAAAGGAAAAAAATTTACTCAGAAGCATGTGGGTACTCTAATAGTACCTATTTTTATTATTTTACCACCACTTTTCTGCCACCACTTCCTTTTTATAAATTAATGACTTTATTTATCATGGTTACAAGGTACCATGTACAAGTACAGTTAGATTTTTTTCATAATTCTAAGGTTGTTCATGATTGAGTCTGTCATACAATGTACGACACTCTTCACCAGTGCACATTTCCCACCATCAATGTCCCCAGTTCCCTTTCCTCCAAACCCTGACTGCCTTTAGAGGCATTTTTCTTCTCCCTCTCTGTCCCCTTCCTTTTCTTTATTCACTGTGATTTGCAATACTCTTCTAAAGATTATCATGTTATCACCTTATCACCTTCCAGCGCCAAGTTCTTCTCTAAAGTGGTCATTTACAATTATCATTGTCATAGCTCTCCCTTCTCTGTCCTCACTACACTCTCCCACTATTTGACTGCCACCACTTTTTGACATTTTGGCTAAGATCAAAATATTTCATCCCCCTGAAATAAGAAAAGAATATCTAAATTTTTTGCTTTATCACTCAAGTCACTCTTAGAAATCACTTTTAGAAGTCACTCTTACTAATTTAGGACTGGCAACATTGGTGAGCAGAGGCAGGATAAACAACCTTTGCTTCATACACTGAAATGCTCTAAGTGAAGAGTGGTTGTATTTACCTATGAAATATTTGATGCCTTGTGGCCAGGCAATAGCACAGCAAGGAAGGCATGTGCCTTGCATGTAACTGACCCAGGTTTGATGCCCAGCATCCCATATGATCCCCCAAGTCTGCCAGGAGTAATTCCCTAGCACAGAACTAGGAGCAACCCTTGAGTCCTTCTGGGTGTAACCATAAACTGACACCCCAAAAGAAAAGATTTGATGCCTTCCATGAAGCATCTTATCCCTGACATCCCTCATGGTCCTCCCAATCCTATTCAGGAGTGAGCCCTAAGCAAAGAGTCAAGAGTAAGCCATGAGTGAATCCCTAGAAGTAAATTCTGAACACCACCAAATGCAGTCGAACCTTCATCCTCCCTTGAAAAAAAAGAATAGATTAAAGCACCTCAAAACTTCTAAGAACTGCAGAAACCCTTTTGATTGATCTGAATTCAACAGAACATTTTTTGAGAAGGTCAGAAACAAACCCTCCTAAATGTGATTGAATAATGAGTACCAAATTTGTCCCCTTGGTGGGTGTTAAGAACTAGAAAGTGAAGAAAAGATATGAAACACATGTTTGAGATATTAGAAAACAGACACAGCTAGGGACTGTGAGTTCTGAGAAAGGCAAGGAGAGGAGGAGAGCCCTACAGCAATATTCCTTCTGCTCAGAGGCGGCCACTTTCCAAATAATAATCAAAGGAAATGCCACCCTTCCAGAGTGTGACCATCTTATTGAATTTAGGAATAAAAAGCAAATCTCAAGGAGGTGGAAAGTTGTTCTGAAATGGCAAGGACAGAGGACCAGAAAGAATTTCAAAAGAAAGGAGAGAGATTAACTTGAATTCCCTTTAGGAAAGTAGTGCTACAGAAGTATCTGACAAAACTTTAAGAGGTCAAACATAAGCACCTATTGGCATTGATGACACAGAACTGAGTCTCAAGCAGCTAGAATGGACCCTCTCCAAAATTATTCCTTAAGCATGTAGTCAGAAGAGCTTTTCTCTCTTTTGCCCTTAGTCAGGGAGAATTGATATGCTAAGTTAAGTTTAGAAAGGAGAATTTAAATGAGAGTTTAGTAAGGTAGGATAAAATGTAAAAGTTACATGCAGGGAGCCCATACAATAGAACAAAATCTACAAAGGACAAAGATTCTAGAAAAAAATGACATTGTTTGTCAGAGCATAAGATGCTAACAATCTCCTTGTTGAGACTTCCTTGTCTCAACCCTAACTCCAGCATGTGGTGGGACAATCTTATTACAGAGGAACAATTAACTCATTTTCTTCATGAGTCTGGGGCCTATAACCCAAACACTCTGGTCAAAACCGTTTTCAGAAAACAGAAATAATTGTTTTGTGACTGAGTAGGAAAATAGAGTATATTGCAAAAGAATGACAGAAATATAGATACATTTCATTCACTTTCTATACTTAGAATAATGTTTTGTAAGTACCACTTTTACAGTGGAAAAAATTAGCAAACGTGTGATTACGGTCAGTATTTATTGGTAATAAAAGAAAGTTCAGGGACAACAAACTGTTCAGTTGCACTCTACATGCTATAAATTTCTGTTACTTTTGCAAGAAAATTGCTGCATATTCTAGTCTTTTCTATTAATAAACAAATGTGCTTTCCTATACCACAAACAATTTTATCCCAGTTGGTTCCTTTTTCCACTGCATGTGCCCAATGCATCAATGTCACTGCCTACATACCACAAGCCACAGAGTACATGTGATCATGTGGGGGAAGCAAATGGAGTCTCCCTGGCCTTAGCCTACACAAGGATTTCATCAGGCTTTCTCCTACTTTTTCAGCTGCAGATATGCAGGATGTTAATTATCTTTCACAAAAAGAAATTGCAAGTATCCCAAAAAAGGTGAGGAAATACAAGGTACAAAAACTGTACACATTTAAAGAAATGCTTCCCCTACACAGATGAAGGGTATCTTGGAATTTGATGACAATTTGAGATAATACTTGATTATTACACAAAAGCAATTAGGACTGGAGGAACATTTTCAGTGCTTTTTTGTTTTTTGTTTTGATTTTTTATTTTATTTTGGTTTGGGTCTACACATGGTGATGATCAAGGGTTACTCCTGGCTGTACACTCAGAAGTCGCTCCTGGCTTTGGGGGACCATATAGGGCATTAGGGGATCGAACCCAGGTCTGTCCTGGATCAGCTCATGCAAGGCAAATGCCCTACCACTGAACTATCTCTCCTGCCACAAATTTTCAGTGTTTTTCTGACAATAAAGGTTTTGTTCCCCCCCCCCCAGGATTTCTTTACATCTTAAATATAAACAAGCTTCAATGAATGCCATCAGAGCACGAATAAATCAACATACTCCAGAATCAAAGATAGGTGGAGGAATTGTAAATATTTTCACATTCCATTCTCAATCACTAAGAATGGAAATTATTATGTGTCTAGCTGTATGACAGTTCTAGGACATTGTGAACAGACCATTATTATAGCTGTCGCATTGTTTGCTGCAGTCATCTTATTTCTTTAAAGCAAGACTCAAAAAGTCATTTTTCGCCTTTGTTAGGGCTTCATTAACTTCTGAGTTCAGTGAAAACCAAGTAGTTGTTTGGAAAGGTGAAAACGGGAATGTGTTTTTATTTTAATAATCTTTCTCAAGTAGTGGAGTTCATGTTAACTTACTGAAACACAACTACATTTTTCCCTCAACTTCATTTAAAGACTTTGTTATGGACCAGGGTGAGTGCAGGCCTCCACCCCAGTCACAATTGAAGGGTACCTTAGTGTGCCCGCCTTGAGAGTGCCCTCCATAAGAAGCACAGAGACGGGGGGCCGAGCGGTGGCGCTGGAGGTAAGGTGCCTGCCTTGCCTGCGCTAACCTAGGACGGACTGCGGTTCGATCCCCCGGCTCTCCATATGGTCCCCAGTGTCTGCCAGGAGCGACTTCTGAGCGAATAGCCAGGAGTAACCCCTGAGCATCACCGGGTGTGGCCCAAAAACCAAAAAAAAAAAAAAAAAAAAAAAAAGAAGCACAGAGACAGAGGTGTCTTGAACCCGCCCAACCAGAGTGAATGCAGGCCTTCACAGTGGTCACCATCGAGGGGTGCCTAGGTGTGCCTGCCTTGAGTGTGCCCTACATGAGAAGCACAGAGACAGGTGTCATAGACTGCCTGACCAAGGTGAGTGCAGGCCTCCAGTGCGGTACCCATAAAGAGGTACCTAGGCATGCCCGCTTGGAGAGTGCTCCCCCCGTGGGAATCTCAGAGACTGAAGTGTCTTGGACCTCCCCGACCAGGGTGGGGTCAGAGGTGAGCAGCAACTCCACTTCTCTTCCCTGCTGAGCACTCTTTCTAACTAATGAATTCCACCATAACATGTAGAACAAATCAAACTACAAGTGTGACAAGGGGGAAACTTCGCAGGCAAACACCATGCACAGAGAATGAAGATAATAGCTCTGATGACCAAAAAAATACCAACCATCTGATTAATTTCTTAGATAAGGAGTTTAGAATCCTGGCCAGGTTCTTTCATGAAATTGAAAAAAGGGGAACACTCCCAAATAGTTTTTATGAAGCTAATATCACCTTGATAACAAAACCAGACAGAGATGCTTCCACAAAAGAAAATTACAGACCAATATCCTTGATGAACACAGTTGCAAAGAACCTCAACCAAATCCTGGCAAATAGGATCCAATGCCTCATCAAGAAGGTCATTTACTACGATCAAGTAGGTTTCATCCCAGGAATGCAAGGATGATTTAACATCCATAAATATATCAACATGATACACAATATCAACAACAAGAAAAATAAAAACCACATAATCATATCAATAGGTGCAGAGAAAGCATTTGATAAGGTCCAAAACCCAATCTTGATAAAAACTCTCAGCAAGATGGGAATGAAAGGAACCTTTCTCAATATAGTTTAGTCCATCTAACATAAGCCAATGACAAATTTTATCCTCAAAGGAGAAAAACTAAAGCCTTTCCTCTAAATTCTGGTACAAGACAAGGCTGTCCTCTCTCACCACTCCTATGCAGTATAATATTGGAAGTACTTGCTATAGCAATTAGGCAAGAAAAATATATCAAGGGCATCCAGATAGGAAAGGAAGAAGTCAAACTCTAACTGTTTGTAGATGACATGATACTATACTTAGAAAACCCTAAAGACTCTACCAAAAAGCTTCTATAAACAAAGGATTTAAGTAGCAATGTGGCAGGCAACAAAATTAACATGCAAAAATAAATGGCCTTTTTATACACCAATAACAATAGGGAAGAAATGGTCATTAGGAAAACAACCCCATTCACATTAGTGTCACACAAACTCAAATATCTTGGAGTTAACTTGACCAAAGACATGAAGGACCTATACCCTTGATGGCTAATCTATGACATGTGTGCCAACGGTGGCACACGAAGGTCTTGCATCTGGCACATGGGAAGCTCCACAATTAAGATATGTGGCATGCTGAGGGAGGCAAGTGTGCTGGTGTCTGCTTTGCAGTTCACCTGGAAACGAGCCAGACTGGCCATTGGGAGGACTGGGCATTGTGCAGCAGTTTGGGCACTCGGGCTCAAAAAGGTTAGCCATCACTGAAAAAGAAAACGATAAAACCTTGATCCAAGAAATAAGAGAGGACACATGAAAATGGAAACACATATCCTGCTCATGGATTGGCAGGATTAACATTATCAACATGGCAATACTCCCCAAAGCATCATACAGATTTAATGCGGTCCCTCTAACGATACCAATGACATTTTTCAGAGAAGTGGATCAAACACACCTAAAATTCATTTGGAACAATAAATACCCTCGAATAGCTAAAGCAATCCTTGGGGAAAGAATGTGGGTGGCATTACTTTCCCTAACTTTAAACTGTATTACAAAGCAATAGTTATTAAAGTAGTATGATATTGGAATAAGGACAGACCCTCAGATCAGTAGAATAGGCTTGAGTACTCAGAAAATGTTCCCCAGACATACAATCACCTAATTTTTGATAAAGGAGCAAGATATCCTAAATGGAGCAAGGAAAGCCTCTTCAACAAGTGGTGTTGGCACAACTCATTAGCCACTTGCAAAAAGCCAAACTCGGACCCCCTGCTAGCTTCATGTATGAAGGTCAAATCCAAATTGATTTAAGACCTTGATATGAGACCTGAAACCATAAGGTATATAGAACAACATGTAGGTAAAACACTCCATAACATTGAGACTAATGGCATCTTCCAGGAGGAAACTGCACTCTGCAAACAATTGGAAGCAGAGATTAAAAAAAAGATAAGAATATATTAAGCTGAGAAGCTTCTGCACTTCAAAAGAAATAATGCCTAAAATACAAGAGCCACCCACTGATTGGGAGAAATTATTCACCCAATACCCATCAGATAAGGGACTAATACCAAAATATACAAGGCATAGATGGAACTTTACAAGAAAAAAAAAAAAACATTTAACCTGATCAAAAATGGGGAAAAGAAATGAATGGACACTTTGTCAAAGAAGAAATAAAATTGCCAAAAGGCACATGTAAAAGTGCTCCACATCACTAATCATCAGGGAGATGCAAATCAAAACAACAATGAGGTATCATCTCACACCACAGAGACTGGCACACATCACAAAGAACAAGAACAATCAGTGCTAAAGGAGATATGGAGAGAAAGGAACTCTCATTCACTGCTGGTGGGAATGTTGTCTAGTCCAGCCTTTATGGAAAACAATATGGAGATTCCTCGAAACTGGAAATTGAACTCCCATATGATCCAGATATACCACTCTTAGGAATATACCCTCAGAACACAAAAATACAATGCAAAAACCCCTTCCTTACACCAATATTCATTGCAGCACTATTTACAATAGCCAGACTTTGGAAACAACCAAGATATACTTCAACAGATGAATGGTTAAAGAAATTGTGGTATGTATACAAAATGTAATATTATGCAGCCATCGGGAGAGATGAAGTCATGAAATTTTCCTATACGTGGATGCACATGGAATCTATTATACTGAGTAAAATAAGTCTGAGGGAAAGAAATAGACACAGAATAATATCACTCATCTATGTTTTTTTTTTTAATTATGTGAACAAAGATGCAAAGAAAGAGGACAAGGTATAGTTACAGTGGAAGGACGATCACCCATAAACAGACTTCCCATAAGTCCCCTTGCCAAAGAATATTAAGAAAAATAAAACAGAACCCATGTACAATTACTTTCTCCCTCAAGACTCCAGATTGTAATACATATTTCTTAACAGCACATCAAGCATTCTAAAGTCATAAAACTTATGTAACTCCTTAAACATCGAAGGCATAGTACTTTTTTTACATTTCCATGCATATGCATATTAGTTTAAGTTAGCCTCAAAAGTGGGTGCTTCTTTTTAAGGATAAGAATCAAAGGAGCACAGTAAAAATGGCGTTAGAGTGGCAATAATTGTTTGCATCGGTCCACCAAAATATGGGGGGTCATGGAAAGGAAAATCCTTGGCCTAAATACAAGGGGACTAAACCCCTAATGTTTCCTGGCATAAGACCAGCTCTAAGTTCCAGGCACACTAGATTGCCCAATCCCAGTCGTTGTCTGTAGTGCCAACACACTTTTATTTTCCACGATGTCTCTGTTGTTGGTATCATGTTTCTATATTAAAGATCCTGGAATCTGCATATCCTATATTGGAGTTAGGATGGTGCAGAGTGTCCTCTC
>PVKC010048134.1:0-10951 GCA_004027635.1 Crocidura indochinensis | reverse complement strand
GGCGCCCTCCAGAAAGGAGGAGGGATCCTTGGCAGTCAGCACTGAAGACAGAAGTTCCAGCGGGCATCACAGCCAAGCCACCCGCACGGAGCACTGAAACTTGCCCAAACCAGCTTCATTTTGGTTTTATCCCAGGAACCTGCTACTATTTCTTAGAGATTTTCCTTTGAGACAAAGCTAGAGGCGCTTGCTTGGGGCTTGGGCCTCCTAAACCAGACAGGGCAGGCGCACCCGCACCCCGAGGACCAGGAAAGCCCACAGGCACGCACAGGAGAAGCTGACCGCTTGGGTCCTAGAGATTGAATGAACTCACCCTTCCCCATAAAGAGGCAAAATTTTGTGCTCTTTCAGGGCAGGGGGTCGGCACTCTGAATTTACTTCGTCCTATATTTACTAGTAGTGTTTGTTCCCAGAGTGTATCTATGCAGAGGTTGCAGGCGGTGGTGGTGGGACCAAGATGCCACTTGGGAAGCTGTGGGTTCCTTGACTCTTTTTCACTGTTCCTCTACCTCCATGCCCATCCTCGCCAGGCTTCGACTTAGAATTCTTCCCTGGCTCCGAGGGCACACATGGCAGAGCAGAGCAGAGCGCAACCCGTTCGCTTACAAAAGCTGCGCGATGCCAAGTGTCCAAGCAACATCATCTTACCACCCGTGCAAACCTAAGTCCGATTCTACAGATGGAGAAAGCGAGGCGGCGAGAGGTCAGACCTCTGCCCTCTGCCCCGAAGTGACCACTCAGCGTGCGCTGCCCAGCAGCTCACACACGCTCACCACCAAGGGAGGTTGCAAAGTGTCTGAACCGCCCCGCCGCCGCGCCGCTGGCCGCTCACACTCCCTCTCCAGCCGGCGACCCGCCTTCCCGTCCCACCCCAGCGACTGGCACCCGGCCCCTCCCCGGGAGGAGCGTGCCTGGGCCGCTTAATCGCCGGCCGCCCCCGCCTCCGTCTCCCTCGCCGCCCGGAGACGCCCCCGTCGGCTTAGCCTCGGTCGCCGGCTCCCGGGGCCCGCGCGCGCAGGGCCGCTGATTGGCTCGCGGTAATTACGGGCACGCTCCGGGCGGGGGGAGAGGCGGGGGCGGCCCCCCGCGAGCATACATTATGCAAATACCGGGGCGCCGCACGGGGCTGACCTGCCGCCTCGCTCCATTCAAGGGGGCTGCCTCGGGGGCGGAGGTGGCGAGCGCACGGGGGTGGGGGCGCGCCCATTGTTGCGCCGCGTACTTAAGGGGGTCCTGAGGCCGGTCGTGTGCCTCACTCGGTGCTCACACGAGCTGATCTGATCGCCCGCGAGATCACTCGGGAGACCGGCAGGCCGCGTGTGCGGTGCAGGCGAGGCGAGGCGAGGCGAGGCGTGGCGAGGCCAAGTTCCCGGTGCGCCCTTGCGCCCTCCAGGCTTTACGCGCCCGAAGCGGGCACAGAGTAGCAGCCCCTTCAGGTCCTCTCCACACGTAAGTGCCCCCTCCACCCCAGCAGCCCTTACCCCGCAGCCTGCGTCTCTCGAGAGTCCCTCCCGTCGGGCCTGCCAAGATGCCAGGCTCTCTGGAGACTTGCCTCTCGGACTTCGACGGCTCCAGCCGTAGCAGCGCCAGCAGCAGCGCCAGCGACCTGTCGGGCTTCATCACCGACGAGGAGGACTGTGCCAGACTTCACCCTCCAGCCTCCGTCTCCGGGACGCCCGCGCCTGTCCACGGTGGAGTCCCCGGCTTGCCTCAAAAGCCCGACGTGGTGCCCGGGGCCCAGGACGAGGAGCAGGAGCGGCGGCGGCGCCGGGGTCGAGCCCGAGTGCGCTCCGAGGCGCTGCTACACTCGCTGCGCAGGAGCCGGCGCGTCAAGGCCAACGACCGCGAGCGCAACCGCATGCACAACTTGAACGCGGCGCTGGACGCGCTGCGCAGCGTGCTGCCCTCCTTCCCGGACGACACCAAGCTCACCAAGATCGAGACGCTGCGCTTCGCCTACAACTACATCTGGGCGCTGGCCGAGACGCTGCGCCTGGCAGACCAGGGCTTGCCCGGGAGCGGAGCCCGGGAGCGCCTCCTGCCGCCGCAGTGCACCCCCTGCCTGCCCGCACCCTCGAGTCCCACCAGCGATGCCGAATCCTGGGGTTCGGGGGCCGCCTCCTCTCCCGGCGCCGCCAATGCCTCGCCACTTTCTGACCCCTGTAGCCCCGCCGCCTCCGAAGATTTCGCTTATGGCCCGGGTGACCCCCTGTTTTCCTTCCCAGGCCTGCCCAAAGACTTGCTCCACACGACGACGCCCTGCTTCATCCCGTATTAGGTATTAGGTTCTACTGGATCCACTATTTCTTCCCCTCCGGCCCCACTAAAAGGACAGTAGATGGGTTCCCAGCTTTGGCCTCCTGGCCCCTAGTTCAGAAGGAGGAAACGGGGTGAGGCGGGGTAAAAGATTGGGGAGGTGGATAATACCTGAACCGCTGGTTAGACCGCTGTGGCCTCAACTCGCCTTGGCTGCCCCTAGGTCTGTTTCTCCAGTCCTCAACCCCGGGCCTCTCCAGCCCGCCCCTAGACGGCCTTTCCTTTTGCACTTTCTGAACTCCACAAAACCTCCTTTGTGGCTGGCTCCGACCTGACCCCAGCCACCACTTCAGTGTGATTTAGAAAAGGGACAGATCAGCTCCTGAAGACGAGGTGAAAAGTCAATTTTACAATTTGTAGAACTCTAATGAAGAAAAACGAGCATGAAAATTCGGTTTGAGCCGGCTGACAATACAATGAAAAGGCTTAAAAAGGAGAGACAAGGAGTGGGCTTCATGCATTATGGATCCCGACCCCCACCACTGTAGGCTTGCTCTAGGAAGCAGCGAGACTCTTGCGTAGCTATTCAGGATCTGGGCTGGAGAGTACTTTAATTTATTCAAGATATTTCATTCATATGAAAATGTATTTTTGTACATAAAGAGTTTATTCTATTATGAGCTATCAAAGTCTACATTTTTGTATTGCAGGTGCTTTGTGTAAATAAAAACTAAGTCAACAACAACAATAACAAGCCACCAAGTTTCTTGCCTAGTGTCAGTGTCTCTCTGGTGCTTTTATTTTCCCCCTTCCCTGGCGACTCAACCACTAAAGTGAAACATTATCCCCAATCTACCTCCTAACCCTCCAGTCCCATTTCAAAAACATTTAAAAATAAAATGCACCCTATTTCCTCTAAGAAATGGATCAAGTAGACTGAAAGCAGCATTTGGGATCCATCCTTTTCTTTCACCTTGTAAACACAGGCAGATCTTTGAGGCTCTCCATAAGCCAATTAAGACTTTTTTTAGTGGGGAATTAGTCCCGGATATGCAGCTACCTGTAGAGGTAGGGGCGGTGGGAGAGTCTTTCTTTTGAGGAACTCCACATCAGCTGGCTCTGTGTTTCAAAGAGAGGGGATTAAAAAGATCAATACAGTGTGACCACTGGCTAGGAAGTTCCAGTGACAGGTGGGCCCAGCCTGGGCAAGCAGAAAGGTCCACTCCGGTAGCAGCCTATTTGGAAGGGGGAATTGATTTGTAAACAATGCCTCCAAATTGTTGTCCATTGAGGCTGGATCACCCTGGCTGTGAAGTGTGGGATGAATTACGGGGGTGTGGTGGTGTTTCCAGGTGGGATGTGCAGCTGCCTAAAACTGTGAGTGAGGGACCCTGTACTACTCCATGCATCCCCATCATGCATTCCCCCCCCCCCATAACACATGCTGAGTCCACAGGAAGGAGAGGGGGACATGCCCAGTGCTCCGGTCCTGGCTTGTACAGCTAGTCCTCGGGGGCAACAGTCAAAGCTTTTCTTCGTTGCCAGAGAAATCAGTTGCCCAAACCCAGCGGGAAATTTTCTGACTGCTGAATGTTTATCTGTTGTCTAACAATTATCTTACAACTGGCCAGTAGTGGGTTTTGCTTTAAATTTCAGAACGTATAAGACATAGTTACAAAAATACAAGTGCTGTTTGTTTCCCTTATAAGATATTTTCCTTCACAGCACTGCACTGCCTCATCTCATGAGCATAATTACTTAGTAGAAGAAGGTAGATGTAGGGTCAGGAAAATAGATATCGTTCAGTGTTGAAGAAATCATATCTGTTTAGGAGGTGCAAAGAAGCAGAAGGTCAGAAAGAAGGCTACTAAGAGCAGCCCCCATTGTGGAAATATGTTTTCTTTCATCTACGGGCCCTAAAGAGTTATATCCATGGACTTATATACAGGGACCCAGCAGGCACTGAACCACCCCCCCTCATAGGCAAGGACCTCTCTTTCAGATAAAAAAAAAAAGGCTCCTTTTCAAAAGGTTCTGGTGAAGGGGCAAGGGGGAGGGAGAAACTGGATGCCTTTTCCAACTACACTACAGCAGAGTCCTCAAACAACAACAACAACAACAACAACAACAACAACAACAAACCCCTTCAGAATTTGTGAAAGCTCAGAACAGGTCTCTCCTGTTTAAAGCTGGAAGGAAAAAGTTGTGTCTCTTGAATGACCCTGTCCAGGGCCCCACTCTATTGTCTGTCTCAGAATTAATTCACTCTACAAGCTTTGCATTTTCTCATAGCAAAGGGCAGGAATAGTCTGCATCAGATTTTCTGCCCTTCTGTGCACAGAATGCCCAGAAGTGACTTCCTTTGGTTTTTCTGAGGTGCTCAGTCTGGATCTACAAAACAGACAGGTCTCCTAGGGAGATTGTTCAGTCAGGGTGTAGATGCACGTGTCTGGGCCAAAGGAAAAGAATGGTCTATTGTGGTATCATTGTCCAAAATCTTTGGGAAAACCACCAGCAAACAAACACCCTGAACCGCCTAAACTGCAGGAGAAGTTCTGGCTCATACAGCTGCTGAGGGCTGCACAGAAAACAGAAACAGCACTGCCCCAAGACTAAAGATAAGCAAGTGAAATTCCCAATTCTATTGTCAACATAGACTCACTAGACAAGATACAGGACCCAGAGTATCAGCCATCAGAAAATAATAATCTTTAACAAAATTTCTTTCACCACTATTTCCAGCCCCATCAATTAATACCGACCTTCCAAGGAGGCAAGGGCGGAACTGGAGTGGTAGCACAGCAGTGGTAGGACATTTGCTTTGCACGCAGGTGATTCAGGATGGACCAGGGCTTGATCCCCTACATCCCATATGGTCCCACAGCCCAGATAGATTTCTGAGAGAAGAGCCAGGAGTAACCCCTGACCACCGCAGGGTGTGGCCCAAAACAAAACAAACCTTCAAGGAGACACCCTTGGAATGTCTTGCATGAGACACCATGCAAGTGCGCACAGCCATGCGCTCGCTCACGCACGCACACACATACACACACACTTTGTGTTTGGCCATGGACAGGGAACATCCATATAACTTTTTCAAGCAGCCCTGCCTAGAGGAAGGATGAGTAATTTGAATGTAGCCAAGCAGAGGGAATTTGCAGAAGGTTTGGTGTGTTGGCAGGAATTGGGATGTTTCGACTTGAGTATGCAAGACTGAAAACTGGGCTGCCAGCCTTGTAGGATCCCCTTATGAAAAAAAGAAGTCTCTTCATCAATCACAACTGGCTATAAAGATCCTACACATTCTCAAAAAATTAAACTTTCTTCAGAAAATGTCTGAGATTGCATTATCTCACCTAGGCCAGGCAGAGAATCTCAGCTCCTACACTCTATGCCACAAAACATTAATGGTTTAGACTAGAGCTTGGAAGGTGCCACTGATAACTTTCATCTACTGTCCGTATACTCCATAAACCAAGAAGGAGCCCAGGATAGACCTTACTTTGGAAACTGGTACCTCCCAGAGATGTTGACAAAATTATGGCTCTAGCATTGAGTTTACTCGCTGTCAACTGGGCTGGTAGCAAACAGGACATTGGGATTCCAAGGGACTCAGTTTATGCCATCCTTTGTGACAGTCATTGAAACTAGTATTGGATTTAGTTGAAGTCCTTTGTAACCTTGATCAATATGCTTACTTCCAGTCTTAAGACTGAGAGAAGTCTTGTTCCCAATTTATGCCAAAGTGGTCTCAACTCACTGAGATATAAGCAAAAGATAGATAGGCTCAATGGGATACCACTGCTTTGTTAACTCATTTTTGTTTTGGGTCCACACCCTGTGACTCTCAGAGCTGACTCTGGGTTCTATTCTCTGGGATCACTCCTGGCAGTGAAGGGAGGCATATACAGTACCAGGGATCAACCCAAAGTCAGCCACATGCCAGAAAAGTGCAATCTCTCCAGTCTCATTAACTCAAATTTTATCTCTACTATATTTAAAAAACTTCCACTGGTCCTTAATAATATGGTCCTAGGTTCTATTAAATAAAATTTGCCGGGGCCGGGCGGTGGCGCTGCAGGTAAGGTGCCTGCCTTACCGCGCTAGCCTTGGACGGACCACGGTTCGATCCCCCGGTTCCCATATGGTCCCCCTTGCCTGCCAGGAGTGACTTCTGAGCGCATAGCCAGGAGTAACCCCTGAGCGTCACTGGGTGTGGCCCAAAAACCAAAAAAAAAAAAATAAAATTTGCCCACCCCAAAAATTGATGGTTCTAGGTATTTCACCATAAAATTTTTGCTGCAAGTAGTTTTCTGGTAAATATCTGTGTTACATAATTTTGATTGGTTGTAGATCAAAAGAAAAATGTAATAGAAGAATATTATGAAACATGACTTATCTTCATATGAGTAGACTCAAGGCACTAAAGTACAGCTAAATTATTTCCCTTTTTGGTAAAAAGAAGAAAAATATTAAAAAAGATATTCACAAGGATATAGAATTTTCACTATATACCTATTGACCATAAAGCAATTTTATTATAGAGAAACATTCAAAAGAACATAGTGAACATGAAACATTAATGACTTTTAAAAAGACAAAAGATTGAAATATGAGATTATATTATCAAATTAAAAGTATCCCCCAAACAAAAATATTTGAAGATTCATGGGACTACTTTACAGTAAACTTTTATTTTGTTTTTTGGGCCATACTTGGTAGTTTTCAGGGGTTATCTCTGGCTTTGAACTCATAAATCTCTCCTGGCAGGCGCAGGAGACCATTTGGGATGCTGGGAATAGAACCTGGATCGGCCACATGCAAAGCAAAAGTGACCCTACCACTGTGCTATCACTCTGGCCCTGAACTATTTTTTTTTAATGTGTGTGGATTGTACTAAGTACAAATTTTCCAAGTCTCTGTTTATTCATAGAACTACACATGGTTTTTCTGTGATAAAACTTAAAGGAAATATGAAATAATTGCAGAATCAAACTACACTAGAAATGATAACACATACAATTTCAAAAATTCAACCAATTAATTTTTTCTCTTTTATAGAAAAAAATCCCAGATGGTCAATTAGCTATTCAGAAGAACTGCTTACAATGAAAATGTTGATAAGTGAAACTATCTGACATGGGCCTAAATGTCTGTTTTGTTTCCCAACATGTGGCTTTCAGAGAATGTACTATCTGTTCACACTAGTAGTTCCCATACCACCTTCAGTGTTCTCTCCTTGGGTCACAGGTGCTGCCCTCCTGTGATCAAAGCGTGTGCTTGGTCATGATATTGGTTCTGGCCAATGGAATATGAGCAGACATGAACTATGCCACATCCAACCTTTGTACCACATTCAATGATTTTGAACAGCATGTCAAGATGCTGAGAGGCTTTTGGACAATCTGTCTTCATTCTACCTGAGGACATCATGACTAAGAAATTGACTAACCTCTTCCACTTAGAACTCCAAATGAGAACTACTTATATCCAAAGCAAACAACAAAACAGGCTAGATCTTGAATGCCTTCAGCTTTCTACTCAAAGTTCCAACAAACACATTCTGTACCTAAAATTTATACCTTTTTCTTTCCAGATGCCTTGAACTAAAATCCAGATTTATATGCAATTCCCTTCAACCCATATCTGCTCCGTAACATGTAAGTTTGGCCCATAAGAATCTTTTTATCACACCCCAAACAACTGCAAGGCTCTTCATGACTCTATCTTCCTACCATTTACCATCTATCCAGCTCTCAGCCACCTCTTACTGATCCTTTCAATAACAGCCCCCATATCACCTCCTCCATAAGGTACCTTCCCAGGTACCTAAAGTCCACTCAGACAATTCATCCTCTAGACTTCTTCCACACAGGCCATTCCCCTAACTACAGTACGAGCTGTGAAAACATCAGTTTCTAGGAGACTTTGGGCTGTTTCAGTCTCAGCCCCAAGGTCTTTTCCCAGAACCTTTTTCTCATTTTGATCAGAAATAATAATTATTTTTTGTCACATAGAAATCAGATAGGTGAGGCTAACAAGGTAATACTTAGTTTCAAATAAATCACGAGAGTCAAGATCAGCAAAAAGAGATACCATGGACTTTTACTTTAGGCAAAGAATTTGGATGAGAAGTGGAGACCATTCAACAGGTAAAAAGAAATTAGCTGCACATATTTTTAAATTTTAAAAGGCAGGGCCAGGGTTATAGTTCAGTGGTAAAGCACTTAGCCTATCATATGTTGGATCCTGGTTTCAATCTCTTATATCCTCCATACCCAAATTATTTTTAGAGGGCCATACCCACCAGTGCTTAGAATTTATTCCTGGCTCTGCGCTCAAGGATCATTCCCTGGCTGTGCTCAGGGGACCATATAGGATGCTAGGGAGTCAAACTCAGGTTGGCTACATGCAAGGCAATTATTCTATTCTATTTTATCTCTCTAGCCTCCCTTCTCCACAAAAATCTTAAAAAAGTAAGTGTATGGGGCCCGGGAGATAACATGGAGATAGGGTATTTGCCTTTCATGCAAAAGGTCATCAGTTCGAATCCCGGTGCCCCATATGGTCCCCCGTGCCTGCCAGGAGCAATTTCTGAGCATGGAGCCAGGAGTAACCCCTGAGCACTGCCGGGTGTGACCCAAAAACCACACACACACACACACACACACACACACACACAAAAAGTAAGTGTGTAGCAGGGTATCTGTTTAGAATAAGAGAGTTTGTATCCACTCACAAGATTGCCTATGGGCCTTCTCAGGCCTTCTAGAAAAAAGATTAGGCCTAAAGAAAATTGAAGATGTTCAGAAGGTAACTGCTGCTTGGAAAATGGACACAAAACTTCCCTCCATTCTTCCTTGGTTATAGACTATTATTAACAATGATGTCAGAAGCCAGAGAACTTGATTTCCTGCAATTGACTACATATGGTCTTCCAAGACTGCCTGGGATCATTCCTGAGCATACAGCTATGCAAAACCCTGAGCACTGCTGGGATTGGCACAAACTCCCCTTCCCATGATGTAATGTATACTTGAATGTTGCAAATAGATCTTAAATGCAAAAAGAGCTCATTTTTATTGAGATAAGATAAAAAAAAAATCTCATCACAAAATCATTGATATGTATAATGATACATGGAATTAGCTAATTGTAATGAACATTTTGAAATGTATAGAAACTTTGTTATAAATTTACATTATATCCCTGATTCAATGTTAATATGTACCTAAAATACTACTGTGAGGGTCCTGCGAGGTGGCACTAGAGGTAAGGTGTCTGCCTTGCAAGCGCTAGCCAAGAAAGGACCGCGGTTCGATCCCCCGGCGTCCCATATGGTCCCCCCAAACCAGGGGCAATTTCTGAGCGCTTAGCCAGGAGTAACCCCTGAGCATCAAATAGATGTGGCCCGAAAAACCAAAAAATAAAATAAAATAAAATACTACTGTGAAAGATATGCAAGTCAATATGGTCAAAATAAAAATTAAAAAAATTTACATTATATAACCTATGTTTTATATTTAAACACAGTATACATATATAAGTTGCTTTATGTCTAATAGCTTGTTATCAATTAATTTTATTACAAATAACAATTTAGTTTACTTTTCATCACAGGTATTACCAAAAAAGGAAGAAAGAAAAAAAAAGGGAGGATAAAGTATTAATAATACACTTAGAGCTAAGACATAGTAGGAAGGCCAAACAAATCATCTTATAGTTTAGACAGTACAGCAGCTATCTCTAGGCAATGGGTCTAAGAGCCCCAGGCCAGAGTGACCTTAATTATTCAGAGAGTACTTGGGACAAGAAGGGTAGGAGAAAAAGAGCAAAGGAGGAAGAACAAGACAAAGAAAAGGGAAGCTCTCTGGAGCATGTAGGGAGTGGTTGAAAACTGAGGGGAACCAAGAGAACTGGAAAAAGTTCTTTAGAATTTCTCTCAAGAAAATCACAAATCACAATGCCATAAGTAGCTGATGAAGGGCTGGAGTGATAGCTCAGCGGTAGAGCATTTGCCTTGCACATGGCCAACCCTGAATGGACTCAGGTTCGATTCCCAGCATTCCATATGGTCCCCCAAGTCTGCCAGGGGTGATTTCTGAGAACAGAGCCAGGAGTAATCTCCAAGTGCTGTTGGTGTGCCCAAAAATGAGAGGGAAAGAGAGAGAGAGAGAGAGAGAGAGAGAGAGAGAGAGAGAGAGTGAGAGAGAGAGAGAGTGAGTGAGAGTGAGAGAGAGAGTGGTATACTGAAGCAAGGAGCAATAGTGAGAAAAAGCAAACCAAGTGCAACTCCTTATGAGATGGAATAAACATTCCTTCATATTAACTACATGACAGGAGAAGAGACCAGAGAATAATGATTCATCTGGTCCTTAATATTCCTTCATATATACCATCCAACATTAATTTAAAAATTACAAGACACAGGGCAGGAGCAATAGTGCAGTGGGGAGGGTATTTACTTTGTAAATGGCATCTCTGGGTTCAATCCCAAGCATCCCATAAGTCCCCCAAACCTATCAAACGTAATTTTTTAGTGTAGAGCAGGAGTAACCCCTTGAACACTGCCAAGTGTGACACCAAAACAATAAAAAAATGACACAAAAGTGTAAGAAAACATGATACTCCCACAAGAAAATCCCTAGATGTTGAAATTTTTAGATTGAAAACTATAAATACCTAAAATTAAAAT
>PVKC010048133.1:0-10949 GCA_004027635.1 Crocidura indochinensis | reverse complement strand
AGTGTAACATGGAGTCACATACCACACCCACTGTGGCCATAATGTGTGTACACATGAATATTTGTATCCAGGCAACGAGTGCTCTTGTGTCTCCGTGGCATAAGTATCAAGTACCCTGGACACAAAAGCACACACATAGATCCAAGCACACATACCAGTTAGAAGCAGAGAATGGGGCAGAACCCCTGCCAGATTCCTGCAGGTGAGGCAAGCACAGACTTAGGAGAGAGCCTGCTGCAAGGAGCGAAGACGAACAAGCTGCTCGCAGCAGAATTTCTGCTGAATTTCTGGAACACAAGTTACCTGCCTCAGCTCCTGTGTGTCCTCCTCGGAGATCAGCAGCGCACTGGCCTGCAGGGTACCTTCCTGGCTCTCTGAGGGTGGCTGTCGAGGCATGGCGCAGCACATCAGCCCAGGTGCTGGAATGGAAAGTCAGATAGTAGCGTCATCACCTGGAATGCACCAACAGTGCAGAAACTCGCACAACCTGCCCAAGAGTGTGTCTAAAACCATTATGATACTTCATGCCAGAAAAGTTTTTGCAGGGAATAATTTGGTGCGGAGATATGGCTGTTCTGAACACCTGCTGCCTCGAGCCTGGGCCAAAACTGCCCATGTCAGCCTTCTAGTCCTGACGAGCTCTCCCTCCGAAAGTCCACAGGGCTGTTCTGTGACCAAAGCTTGGAAGGACGCTCTTTATCTATGAAATGCCTGAAGACTTACTAAAACATAAATCAAAGGGTCAGGGCAGTAAGTACAGCAGGTACAATGCTTGACTGGCATGCCCAGACCCAGGTACACTTCCCGGGACCCCACATGGTTGGTTCCCCAAAACCTGCCAGGAGTGATTCCGAGTGAGCCCTGAGCAAAAAAAAGCTTCCTTCCTTCCATCCAGGTGGTCCTATAGGCTTGCAAGATCACCAACTTCTTAGCTGCATTCCTCAACCTGTCTGTCATGTTTGTCCCCACTCGACTGGCCTTCGAGCCCCACCTGAAGGAAGACACTCAGGCAGAAACCCCCTAACTTCAGATCTGGCTCAAAGGAGGCCACTTCGCTCAGTCTGCCATCAGTGATCATCCTTCTGGATATTCTGATTCATTTTCATTCCTTGGATATGCTCCTGTGCTATTTATTCTTTTTAGCATCATTTTGAACTGTAGTTTCCCCAAATACCACCCAAAGGCGCTGGCCCAGGTTCAATTCCCATGATCAACCTGAGACTATATCATAGAAAAGAATGTTTAACAAAAGACAAACACCCAGAAAGACAAAGCTAGATTTTTTTTTTCCTTCTTGGACTAAACCCTTAGAAGCTAAGACACAGATTCATTTCCCCAGTGAGCTGGTAGGCCACTAGGGACCCGGCTGTGGCTACTTCTGGGGCTCTGTGATGAGCTGAGCTGCTCCCTCAGTCACTTCACTGTTTTGAAAGACCTTTTGAGAAGGTTCAGTATAAAAAAGTTTTTTTTTTTTATCTCTTAAGTCATTAGTTATCAAAGTTAAACCAAACAAGAACAAACTGTTTAAGCTATAGGGGAACTCAGAGATTATTTCACTTTCTAGGAATGAGGGCGGCCCCAAGTGAGGGCTGGCTGCAGCACTGGGAGCAGACTTGGTAGGTTTTCCTGTGCACCAGGCACCAGTGTCTTGCCTCGGTGCAGGTCAGACAGGGCACAGACCTGATCCTCAGCTGCTTCAGCCTTCGGCAGGTCTCTTCAAAGGGCTGCCTTGTCTGAGCTCCTACACAGACATGTCAGTGAGGTCCCCGTGTCCCCAGGTTAGAACTCCTGACTTCAGTGCCCTGGATGTTTATTGTCACATCCAGTTGTGCTTACCCTTGGCTACCTAATGGCCTCTGTGCTTGGGAGACAACGTGGAAAACGTGGTGGAGCCTGACTCTGGACTCGTATTTCACTGTGGGAGCAGCACTTGAAGCGAGTCTAGGCAGGAATTTCCCTAGTCTAGGGCACTGAGTGACCGAGAGTAAGTGGGTTAGATGTCTGCGTTTTATGGGGCTGACCCACATCCAATCCCCCATGTGGACCATACGGTCCCTCAAGCCTGCAGGAATGACAGGAGTGATAGCTCAGAACAGCCAGGAATTAGCCTTGGAACGCTGTTGGGTATGGCCCAGACAGAGAAACATGAACAAACAAAATCTAACTTCTCTGGGTTGAGTGAGAGGACAGTGGACAAAGTCTCTCAGAAGGAAAAGAGCAAACAGGGATCCTTATACAAAGTCAAAAACCCTTATAAAAAAACCACAAACACATACTTTGGGGACTAGGGAGACAGCTTGTGGGCCGGAGCACGTGCTCTTCATGCAGGAGGCCCAGTTCCATCCTCTAGACCACAGAGTCCCCCGAGAGAAGCAACCCCCAGACCTAGCCAAGCAGAACAAAACATAACACAGAGCAGCACCACGTGGCCCTAGGGCTCCTCCCCAGCTTGCCTGCCAAACTCTCCCAAGGACCACAAACAACACATGACAGGAGCCCCAGTCAAGTCAGGGCACAGTGGGGGCTGGGTAGGACAGGGAGGACGCACATCAAGTCAAGACGTAAGGGATAGCTTTGTGATGGCCGAGAAGGTGCTCAGACAAGCCGGGGGTGCTCGCGTGGGCAATGCCATGACCTTGGCCTCCCTGCAAATCTGGAGCCACCCTAAAATACAAAAAGGGTAATTTGAAGGAGAATCTGTGACGCTCTTCCCCGTAGCGGGACTGTATCTGTTTCCCTCCTGGCTGCCTCCACCCCACCTCAGGCTCTTAACCTTCCATAGTCTGGCAAGTTCTTCTAGAAACCAACAGGCAGCAAGCACTGCCACCTACTGGCCACACGAAGTACCAGGATGGCTTTAGAGATTCCAGTCAGCATCTTCCCTCTTCCTGGAGTTCCTGCAAGCTGCAGTCAAAACAGGTGCCATCGACCCCACCAGGACACAGTAACGTAGACAAGGCTCAGTGTGGCCTGGACATGCGCAGGGCCGTGGCAGAGGTCCTTGAACCAGCAGACACCTTTCCTAAGGCTGTGAGGCACCACCACCCTCCGGCGGCGCCTTCAGTTACTCTCCAGACCCACGCCCCAAAGTTATTGCCTAGATGAACAACCCCTGCACTCTGGGCACGTGCGTGACTTAGTGCCATCAACAGGCAGTCTTTGTGTCAACTGGGCAAAACGATAGTTCCCAGTTATTTGGCCCCCTGGGAAAAGTTCCTGCAGATGTGGGGAACCCACAGCTGGGGGCAGGGGGAACTGCCCTTGATAACCTGAAGATGAGAAGTCAGTAGTCCTGAAAGCCATTTGGCCTGTGGCGGCAGCCTTAACCTGCACCCTTTCCTATGGATGGTGAGTCACCCGAGGAGTTTCTGCTCCTCAGGCTCTATCCCCACCATCTGGTTGAGTCCATTCACAAACCACCCTCCAGTGGGGTATGCCTGTAGCACCCTGTTTGCCACCAGGCCCTTGAAGTAGGAGCCTGCTTGCTCCCCATCCCTGTGCTCCCATCTGAGACCACAGGCACAACACGCCGGCACTCTGCCTCTCCCCAGGATGACATTCTTGGCACAGGGATGCTAAACTGGATCAGAGAAAACTCTAAGAACTTAGAGGATGCTGTCCTCATAACCATCACTACTGCACTGCCAGCTTCCCTACTACACCTGCTTGTCTAGTTTAATAACTATAGCAATTTTTAGAGTGATATTGTTGCCGTAGTTTGAAATGTTTTTTTTTTTTTAATCTGGTCTATTTGTGCTGCCTTTGAAATAGTTTAAGACCATATGTTAGGAAAACTAGGGATTTTGAGATACTGGGAATGTGTGCCAGGAAGGCTGCTATTGAATGCCTTGGATGCAGGAGTCCGGGGTCAGGGTGGAAGTATTGGAGACCACGGATGCAAATTAGTATCAAAAATAGGTCGGCTACATGGGAAGCAAGTGCTCTCCTCACTGTCCTATCTCTCCGGCCCCTCTATTTTTCTCCAACTGGTGGTAGGGTGATACCACTCCATGGTGGGGACAATTGCCTCAGTTGCAACTGAGGGGTGCTGTTTGTCACTTAAAGCAGGTAGATTTCTAGAGGGGTACTAAGTAATTTTTTTCTGGAGAAGGGAAAAAGTAGGCCCAATAACTTAAAGAATCTCTGGTGTAAAGTAAGGAAGAAGTGAGAGCAACTGCTTTGTTTTGGGGTCACACCTGTCAGTGCTCAGGGATTACTTCTGGCTACAGGTGGGGATCAAACCCAGGTTGGTCAGATGCAAGGCAAATGCTCTCTCTACCTGCTGTGCTACTGTTTCAGCTCTCACAAATGCCTTTTAAACCTCCCTCCTGGTGCCCCATATGGTCCCCCGTGCCTGCCAGGAGCAGTTTCTGAGCATGGAGCCAGGAGTAGCCCCTGAGCACTGCCGGATGTGACCCAAAAAAACAAACCTCCCTCTATCCTCATAGGGTCCACCAATATGTTCTGGTCACCCATGAAGTCCACACAGCAGCTGTCGAGGTGACGCTCTGGTTAAGCACATACCACACTGGCACATTGGAGTCTGTGAGGGCCACTCACCTGCTTGCCATACCGAGTCACCCTTTTGGACAGTTTGCAGCATCGAGGCCCCTTCCAGCATCTCAATCTTCTTGCTGAACTGCATTTCCAAGATGGGAATGGCCTGAGGCATCTTGGCAGATATCAAGCGAAAAGCTATGTCCGGCTTCCCAATGAAGCGCTGCCGGATGCTGATCTCGTAAGGGGTATGGACCTTAATGTCATCTACGTCACCTCGTTCAAATCTGTGCATTAGCAACGAATTGCAATCGTGGATTTCCAAGCCGGAAACCAGGATGGTGAACTTTCCTGCTTTCGCCTGAGACTCCGCTTTCTGAGAAATTATAGCAGCGACTTGAAGCAGTAACCCTTCCTTCCCCAAAACTTTGGGACTCGCAGTTGAGGCATCTTCTCTGGGCCTCATTTCTGGTGTCTTCCAGAACTTAGAGCTGAAGGGCCACCAAGAAGGAGATTCCAATTCTGTCAGCAATCTATAAGAGCAGTATCGGAGAAAACGAGGTCAATTCACTTTATGGGTTTTTTGGGGGGAGTTCACACCTAGCGGCACTCAGGGGTCGCTCCTGGCTCTGTGCTCAGAACTCTATTCTGGCAGGCTTGGGGGACCACATGGATGGGGGGAATTGAATCGGGGTCCAACATGAGTTGGCCACTTGCAAGATAAATGCCCTACTACTGTACTATGGCTCTGGCCCCGGGTCAGTTTACTTTCATTGCTCAAACTGTTTTATGCAAAGCTCAGTGGAAGAGCAGATGCTCTGCACGGATGACGTCCTGCATTCAATTCAGGTACCATTCTGGTCCCCCAAAAGAAAAACCCACTAAACTCCAACTTCAGCCTAAAAATAAGTGGTTTTGTGATTCCCCACAGGCACCCACAAAACAAAAAGTGACTGGAAAATATTAAAATGTTCCAAGAAGAGTAAGTTGGTCATTCTATTCTACACATAGAAAGCAAGCTGGTAATAAGGTCAACAGGACAGAGTCAAATGCTCTCCTCACATGTGACCTTATGTATCTTTGTTGTTGTTTTGTGGTCATACCCAAAGATGCTCAGGGGTTATTGCTGGATCTACATTCAGGAATTACTCCTGACTATGCTCAGAGGGATCGGGCATTGGACCTGGGTTAGACATATACAGGGCAAGGGTTTTTCCTACTGTACTATTATTGCTCCAGGCTCAGACCTTACTTATGGTTTTTTTTTTGGTTTTTTTTTTTTTTTTTTAGCTAAACCCAGTAGTATAGCTAAGGAGTAACTTCTGGTTCTATGTTCATGGATCACTCCCGACAGTGCTCAGGTGACCATATGGTGTGCCAGGGATTGAACTCATGTTATCTGAGTGCTGGCTCTGGCCCAGACCCTGAGTAATCTTGACTCTGACTTAATATTAATCTTAGCCAGTAGACCTCTGTCGTAATGGAGACTTTCCCAATGGTAGATATGGCTGCTGGGCACCTTACATGATACAAGGAGGAACTGTGTTGTTTTAATTTTGGGGTTGGGACATACCCTTCAGTATTCAGATCATTCCTGGTTATGCTTTCTGTCTCGTTCAAGGCAAGCACTCTGTTGTGCTATACTATCTCTTCTGGCTCCTGTGAGACTGAATTTTAAACTTGATTGAATGTATCTAGTGGCTGCCATACTGAACTAACACCACCAAGACATATACCTGCACCCAAGCACCCGCTTGAGATGCTAAGTCAATGGTGTCCCAGATTCAGGACCATGTGGCCGACCCTGAGGGTCCAGGGAGGTGGCAGTCCCTGCCGACAATGTTAGGGTATGTTCCGGTCTCCTGAACAGTTCCCTACTGTTCCCAGGGGTCTATGCAGAATTCGATTAGTGCCATCCTACCCACTCATCCCTTTTGCTTCAGAAGTTACCTTTTATGGACTAGAGTGATAATACAGGATAATAAAGTAGTAGGGCACTTGCTTTGTATGTATGTGACCAACCTAGGTTCGATCCCCAGCATGCTATATGGTACACCAAACACTGTCATAAGTGTTCTCTGAGTGCGGAGCCAGAAGAAAGCCTCCTGAGCATGGCTGGGTGTGGCCCCAAAACAAATTTCTAAAAAAATTATTTTTTATTTGAAAGAAATCTTGACAGCTCAAGATTTCAGAGGTTTTGTTTTTGGGGGGTGGGGGGCGAGTGGGGTGGTCACCTGGCAGTGCTTGGAGTTTAATTTGGCCATCTGTATGTAAAGTATATGCTCCAGCTGAATGAACCATCTCCTTGAACCCTAGGCCATGACTTTATTGTTATTTTCTTTGGGAAGGGTGATGCTCGGTAGTTGACCTGGCTTTGTACTTAGGCATCATTCCTCGTGGTGTTTGGGGAATCATATGGGACACTGGGGACTGAACCCAGGTTGGCTGTGTGCAAGGCAAACACCAACTGTCTTAATGCTGTACTAATGCTCTGGCCCTATTGTTCTTTTAAAATGAGCATTCAGAAAAATCTCACAAGTTTATTGGTGGTGTTCTGGGGAAGTGTTTTGGGGACCACAGGTGCTTAAAACTCAATCTTGGGTATCACACGAGGCAAGTGCTAGACCACTGAGCCATGTCCCCAGTCCTCACCGTTTCTCAGTTGAAAACCAGCATCTTATGTTGGTAAATAGAAGCCCACATTCCAAAGGCTGAATGAGGTGCTACCTGTGGGGACGTGTGCCCACATTAGCCAGGTCAGAACTGGCCACACTAGGGCACTGCCCATTTTTTCAGAATGTTGGTGGAGGCACATTAGCCTTCTTGAGATCAGATGAAGGTCATAATGCTCTACTCTACCTGTCTGCCACGTCCAGATCAGAGCCCATCTTATCCAGATCTCTTGCAATGCCGTCTATCTGCTCCCCCTGATGGTGGAGGACTTTGGCGGCATCTTCCAGTCGCTTCTGGGAACAGGCCACCAAGTATGTCAGCTCCTTCCCCTTGGTCATCGGGGAAGATGCCACCCCAGCAGTAGCTCCTGGCTGAGACAGCAGCAGCTCTCTCCAGAAATGCTCGATGATGCTAAAGACAACATTCCGATTTGGCTGCAAAGCACTGAACCAGTGCTTGGTGTGGTTCTTCTCCAGGACCGTGAGAGAGCTAAAGATAAAATGAGAAGCCTCTTTCTTGATTTCGATGATACTAGAGAGTGGGAAGTTCACCAGGCTGTCTCCAGTCTTATCAGCGGTGAAACTTAGTGAGAGAGAAGTCAGTGTGAGCTTTCCAGGGATCCATCGCTTCTCAGGTTCTAAGTAGTAGGAGCCTGGCCATGCGTGGATGCAGATGTCTGTGCTCATCTGGTTCCTGGGGCAGCTGGAGCCAGGGCCAAGCCTGCTCTACCTCTAAAGGAGAAGGGACAGGTTAAGTCCCCAGAGCCATCAGGACCCAATCTCCCGTGAGCATCTTTTGAACAGCAAAAAACAAAAACAAAACCATCAACAAAAGGGGACAAGAACAAATAGTATCTCTTCAAGAAAACCTTGGGCTTTCAAGGAATAGCTGTCTGCAGTTGGCTGACAAGGTTTAACCACTGTGATACATTGGCTTTTGAATCAAAAACACAAACACATAAGTGCATAGCATTAAGTGAATTTCCTAATTGAAATGTAAAAATTTGACTCTTTGAGGTAATTGCAGTGCTGGGCACTGTACCAAGCAATACAAGGCCAAACAAGAAGACAAAAGGGCAATACTACCACCTGAAGAATTCTTAATTATATAAAACAGAGTGACTTGAGGCTAGATGAAGCATTATCACATGCAAAAAGAATTAAAGCAAACGACACTTTGGGAGTGCAATGAGCTGTAGACTCAGTAAGGAAAGGGAAGGAGGGTCGGAGAGGTAGCATGGAGGTAAGGTATTTGCCTTTCATGCAGAAGGTCATTGGTTCAAATCCCAGCATCCCATATGGTCTCCCAAGCCTGCGAGGAGCGATTTCTGAGCGTGGAGCCAGGAGTAACCCCTGAGCGCTGCCAGGTATAACCCCAAAACCAAATAAAATAAAATAAAATAAAATGAAATAGGAAGGAAGGAAGGGAGGAAGGAAGGGAGGAAGGAAGGAAGGAAACAGTCCTAATTGGACCAACTCCACAGCTACAGCTCAATTTGTTTCCTGCCTTTGGTATTCTGGCATCCTACAGTAAGTACCCCAAAGCATCCCACTGCCATGTTTTTATAGTTAAAATGCTCCACATCCAATCCTCAGTCCTCCAATCCTAGCCCCACTTCCTTCATGGGCTGTGAAGACATTGCTGTGGCTTATGACTAGACTTGATGGATACAAATCAAGGCAATGATGACATATCATCTCAGACCACAGAGATTGGCACACATCGGAAAGAACAAAAACTAGCAGTTTTGGCAATGGATGGGGAGAAAAAGACTCTTTTTCCCTGACCGTATGGACAGTCCTCAAAAACACAGAAATTTTAACTTCCATATGACCCAGCAATACTACTCCTGAGGATATATCCTAGGAGCCCAAAAACACAATGCAGAAAAAGATTCTGCACTCCTATACTCACCGTGGCACTATTATTTCAGCACTATTCCCTGCAATGCAAAAGCCAGAATATGGATCCAACCGAGTACCCAAGAATAGATGAGTAGGTAAAGAAACTGTGGTACATCTACACAGTATAATACTATGCAACTGTTAGGAAAATGAGGTGATGAACTGTGTAAACATGGGTAGATATTATGCTGAGTGAAATGAGTCAAAAGGAGATACAGAATGATCACACTCATTTGTAGGCTATAAAAAAAAAAAGCCCTAGTATGGTCATACCATCCAGACAAGAGACGAGAGAGAAAAATGTCTGCCAGAGGCAGGTGGGGTGGGAGAACTGGTGGCAGGAAATATCCGGTGAAGGGATAGGTGTTGGACATTGTATGATTGAAACTCAATCATGAACAACTTTGGTTTTTTGTTTTTTTTTTTGGGGGGGGGGGCACACCCATTTGATGCTCAGGGGTTACTCCTGGCTAAGCGTTCAGAAATTGCCCCTGGCTTGGGGGGACCATATGGGACACCGGGGGATCGAACCGTGGTCCTTCCTTGGCTAGCGCTTGCAAGGCAGACACCTTACCTCTAGCGCCACCTCACTGGTCCCATGAACAACTTTTTAACTGTGTAGCTGAGGGATAGAATTGAGGGGTGGGTTTTGGGCCACACCCAGTGGCACTCAGGAGTAACTCCTAGCTCTGTGCTTAGAAATCACTCCTGGCATCTATCTAAGCAGGCTTGCACTCACACTCGCTCATGCATTCTAGGCTCTACTATTCAGCCACAAGGCTAACCAGTAGTCACTCAATCAAATTTCAGAAAAGGCCTCGAATCATGGGAGAAAACAGACCAGAATCATGTAACCATAATCTTCAGAATTTTTTTGGGGTGTGGGTGGGTGTGCCCAACTGGTGGTGCTCACGGATTACATTTAGCTCTGTACTTGGGGATCACTCCTGGCAAGCTTAGGGAACATTTACAGAGTACCAGGGATTGAACTTGGGTTGGTTGCATGGGAGGCAAGTGGCCCACCTGAAGTACTAGCTCTCTGGTGCTGATTTTCATTATTTTTCCAACTGGAGCAGGTGACTGTACAGCATTTTCTCAGTCCTGCCCTCTCTCTGTGAAAGGGTCAGCTCACCATTTGGTCACCCCAGGCCTTCCACTGTGTATCTCCAACCCCAAGGTAGGCAGGGCCATATCTTCTTCATGGCTGTTCTCGTACTTTTGAGGATTTGATCCGACAGCTCGCTTAGAAAATGAATTTCTATTAAAAGTTGCCTGCTCCTGACCTTGTTTCTGAGTAAGCACTCTGGGAGGTCTCTATACACAAACTCCCACACAGTTACCAGTCTGGCACTGAGCTTCAGAGGAAGCTCCACCTCCACCACAAACTTTACAACGTGGAAAAGTTACTTCACCTTTTGGATGTCTGTTTATCCAGCACTAAAATAACTAAAAAGAAAAAAAAATAAATAACTAAAAAGACTTAAAAACATCTACTTGAAAATCTCCTAAAAAATTGAGAAAAGAAAAGAGTTGGGAGAAACTTAAAACACTTCTTTATTTACCATTGTGACATCTCTATTACACACAAGAGTAAAGTATTCAGGTTCGACAGAGCCCACTGGAAAAAAAGAAAGGAGAAACATGGCCATGGCTTTTCCTACCATTGATCTCTATTGAGCTTCTTCAACATGTCTGAGCCAGTGACGACTGTGTGGGCCATAGTCATATAGAGGCCACAGCTCGCTAACCCCTATAATCCCATCCCATCAGTTCCTTGAGTGCTTTAAGTCTCCATCGCAAACAGCCCCCTCATATTCCTCAGCCATCTTGTCTTTCTGCTGCCCACCCTCTGCCCAATACCACCCCACTAGACCG
>PVKC010048132.1:0-10928 GCA_004027635.1 Crocidura indochinensis | reverse complement strand
TTACCACTTTTCTGAGTATAAAGTTGGTGTCATCAGATATTAATATGGCTACCCCAGCTTTCTTGAGGGTGTTGTTTGCATTGATGATTTTCTTCCAGCCTTTGATTTTGAGTCTATATTTTTTCTCACTATTCAGATGTGTTTCTTGTAGGCAGCAGAAAGTTGGATTCATCTTTTTGATGCATTTTTCCACTCTGTGTCTTTTAATTGGTGAGTTTAGTCAATTGACATTGAGGTATGACATTGAGATTGTCATAGGATTTAATGTCATCTTTGTAGATAAGTTTGCTGTGTTTGTTGGTTTCTCCTGTCCTTTCAGTTTTTCCTTTAAGGCTGGTTTATTATCTATGAAGTGTCTGAGCTGTTGTTTATCCATAAAGCTATGTATTCTTCCTTCAAACCTGAACGTGGTCAGGCTGGGTGCAGTATTCTCGGTGAGACATTCATTTCATTCAGTCTTGTCACAATATCCCACCATTGTCTTCTGGCCTTGAGAGTTTTTGTGACATGTCTGCGGTAAGTCTTAGGGATGCTTCTTTGAATGTAATTTCCCTTTTTGATCTTGCTGCATTCAGTATTCTATCTCTATCTGTGGGATTTGTCATTGTATCGAGGATGTGTCTTGGGGTGTTTTTCTTTGGGTCTCTTTTAGCTGGTACTCTTCGGGCATGCAGGGTTTGATTGCATGCCGTTTTTAACTCTGGGAGTATCTCTTTGATGATGTCTTTGACAGAAGATTTTTCTTGGAGATCTCCTACCTGGGTCTCTGGGACTCCAATGATTCTTATGCTGTTTCTGTTGAGTTTATCAAAGAGTTCTATTTTCATCTATCACATTCCTTGTGTACTTTTTCCATTGCCTGTTCGTTTGTCTTAAGGTTCTTTTCCGATTTCTTCTGTTGTGTTGTGTTTTTCTGCATCATATCTTCCAGTACTCTGATTCTCTCCTCAGCTGCTGAAACCCTGCTGGTGAGGCCATCCATTGAGGTTTTCAGTTGAGCTACCATGTTTTTCAGATCTGTTATTTTAGTTTGGAGTTTTTAATTCTGTCTTTGTGTTCTGTTCAGATCGATATATGCTTTCTTTGAGTTCTTCAAGCATCTTCCATATTGCTATTTTAAGTTCCTTATCTGAGAGGTTAATCAGGTGGTTGGAATTTATTAGGTCATCAGAGCTTTCGTCTTCATTTTCTGTGCATGGTGTTGTCTGCGAGGTTTCTCCATTGCCACGCTTATAATGTGGTTTTTCCTGCGTTTTGTGGTGGGTTTCATTAGTTATAAAGAGTGCCTGGCTGCGAGCTGCTGTCTCTACTTGACAGCTTTTTGGAGGTGTGCTCCCTAGGCCCTGATGAGACCTTCAGGAATTCAGAAACACAGGCAGACAGGAACAGGAGAAGTTTCCCTTGAAGTCCTCAGAGTAAACAAAGGCACAGCAGGTCGGAGCCTCCGCAGGCCAGAGAGCTCAGCTTATTGGACAGAGACCACCACAGCCAGAATTTACTCATTTGTCAGCTTCAAAATGCAGTTTTTTTTTGGGTGCGCTCCCTAGGCCTCTGGGGAGACCTTCAGGGATTCAGAAACACAGGCAGACCGCTTGCAAAGTTTTAAATTTTGTTTTGTTTTGAGGCCACACTGAGAGATGGTTAGGGATTACTCCTGGCTCTGGCTCAGGTGTCTTTCCTGGAAGTGCTGGGGGACCATATGGAATACTAAAGATCGAGCCCAGATTGTCCGCGTGCAAGTCAAACACTCTACTTGCCATGCTAGTGCTCTGCTCTATTATGAAACATTTCTGGAAAATTTGTACTAATTTCAAAAAAATTGGACCAAATACAATAATAAATTAAGAAGCTTAATTGTTGTTGGGAAAATCTCAATTAATAAATTAAATAAGTACATAACTGTGTGAAGTTACATGTGTAATTCTTTTTGTATGGAATTAATACCACTGACAGGTAATAATAATGCACATAACAATAATAAGAACCTAATTCAGAAGAAATGAAGTAATCTCCACACTTACCCAGTATTAAGCTGCTTGGAGGTTTTAACAGTAGAGTGCACATAAGGCATATGTTACTTGTGTTTATATGTTCCATCAATCTTAAAGTAAGTGCTGTAGTTGTTCTTTGTTATTAGTGACATATCTGAAAAATCTCTGTGGAATTTTCCTGGTTTATGAAGATCCTGATGATTGCAGACTATCAAATAATTTGCCTGTGGATTGCCAAGATCACTCTCATTTTCTGTGTGTGCATCCATACAGGCATTTTACTTTCCTGTGCCAATTGATCTGTATAAAAATGCTATGATTTTTGTCGGCATGCAATTAAGTTTCAGTTACCTTGGATTTCTCTTATTTCTTTACAGGCAAAACAGGGAAAATATTTTTTCATATTTTGCTATCTAATGTTTGATTTCTATACTATCCTGCCCTAATTAGTTTAATAATTTTCTTATTTCACTTATTTGATTCCTACCTTCACATGAAAAATTAAGTGGCAATTGGACTAAATGGAAAAAAGTGACCCTAACTCCTAATAGAATATTATTGAAATCTTGCCAGTGTTTAACTTTGCCACTAAATATTTTCCAATTTTTCTCTTACAACCATAATTTCTGGAACTTTTCCAGAAATTTAATCATAAGCCTAGTTAGCAAACCTTTTTCTTTTTCTTTCTAAGATTACTCAAATTAATATGAACAAAATTTTGTACTTTCTTTTGTAATTTCTTCTCTCTTAAGCCCCATCTTTCTTATTCAAAGAAAAATTTTAGTACTTGTACATTGTACACAATTCAATTTGTACAACATGTCATTTACTAAAGAGAGTGCAAGATTCCTTCTCCATAGTCCATCATTATCAGTTTATAATATTGAGTGTATGTATAAACAATACCATTGCTTTGCATTTACATGACCTGGATTAAGTCCATGACACACATTATGGGCCCCTACACCCCTCCAAGAGTGATCTCTGAACACAGTGCCAAAAGAAAGCACTGAGTATCACAGGAATATCTCCAAAACCAAACAAAAACCCACAACACAAAATAAGTTATATTAATATTTTCTTTTTTTTGGTGGGGTGGGGTGGTTAAACCTGGAAGTGCTCAGGGGTTACTCCTGGCTCCATGCTCAAAAATCACTCCTGGCAGGCTTGGGGGACCATATTGGATGCCGGGATTAGAGCCAATGAACTTCTTTATGAAAGGCCTTACCTCCATGCTATCTCTCCAGCCCCTATATATATTTTCATTTCATAGTCATTTAATGACTATTTAATAGTCATTTAAAGAATGACTATCTCATACCTTACATATATAATAAATATTATCCAGGTTATCATAACTGGTATTAATTATCACTTAGAGAAGTATGAAAAATCATTTCAAATAATTTTCTACTGTGATTCACTCAGATGAGATATTCTGATGGAAAAAACGTTGAAACCAGTTTGCTAGCATATTATATTCATTAGAAGAGAGCTATTTCTTCCTCCATCATCATCTGTTTCCTTCCTCTTTTGATTTGTAGTCGTTAACTTTTCTAAATAAACTATAAGTCAGGAAGTGTGTACAATTCATACAATGATGTGTGCACTGCAATATCGTGTACAACTTTATTTTTACATGTACACACCTATAAATTCCCTGATAGAATTTTCTATTACTTTATAATGTCTCCTCAGGTCTTCAAAGAGGTTCTATGATTTGACTAGAGTTTTTTTTTTTTTTTTTTTTTCAAGCCTACAGCACCCGGTATTCCCAGGCGGTCTCCCATCCAAGTACTAACCAGGCCCGACCCTGCTTAGCTTCCAAGGTCAGACGAGATCGGGCGCATTCAGGGTGGTATGGCCGTAGACGACTAGAGTTTTTTTGTTGTCTAGGGCCACAGAGATGGTGTTCAGGAATTATTCCTGACTCCGCAGTCATATATCACTCCTGGAGGGCTCTGGGTGCCAGATATTGAACCTGAGACAGCTGTGTGCAAGACAAGTTCTCTACGCACTGTAGTTATTTTTCCTAGTTTAGAACTCCATATGAGTGAAACCATATTTGTACTCTATTCTTTCAAAATGTCAGAGAATTTCCATGTTGCAACATGTGTCCAGTTATTTTAACTATGGATTATTATGTCATAGCTTGAATAAGTCACTATTACTCATTCCCTTAATGATAGACACTTTGGACTGTGTTTAGTTTGAAACTCTCATTACAAAACTTCTGCAGACAGAATTGTACAAGTATTTATGAGGATAGAGGGGTGGCGCTAGAGATAAGGGATCAAGCCCTTGCCTAGACAGACCACGGTTCGTATTCCCCCACCCCCACCCCCACCCCACCGTGTCCCATGTGATCACCCCAAGCCAGGGGATATTTCTGAGTGTACAGCCAAGAGTAACCCCTGAGGGTCAAAAGGGTGTGACCCGAAAAAAAATATCAATTGTACAAGTCTTTGGGTGGGAAAAATGCATTTCCTTGGGGGTCTTTACTTAGCAACAGTCCGTTTTACCAAATAGTTTTCCAAATTTTACAATTTTGTTTATTTTTCTAAACAGATGCATAATTTAAGAGAGAATATAGGACATTCGATGCTTACATTGCAGGCACTAAATCCCAGCTTAATCCTTGTCTATGGTCTCCTGAGTACTGCCAGAGGTGACATCTGAGCAAAGAGTGAAGAGGAAACCTTGATCACTGCCCAACAAGGCCCAACACCTTAGAAATTAAAAATAAAATATACCCACTATTAATGGAAACATGAGCTGCTGCCAAATATTTTCTGTTACAAAATATGTTCCAAATAGTGTTGACTTTTAGAATTTTATTTAAATATACACAAATCTATTTATTGGGAAAAAGACATAAGTCAATTTAGTGGATCTTAGCTTATATATATTTTACATTCTAGTAGTTATGAAAAAAATTTCAACAGTGTGTTATAAAGTGCAAACACCTACTGGTAATACTTGATATAATTTTATCCCAGACTCATAGACAAGTCATCAATTTTTAAACTACTCTGTCAGAGAGATATGAATTATGTCTTTGAAATTTTAATTAGAAAGTTTTTTATTATGTAACAATGTTTTTATGAATTTAAGTGTATTTTAATATGTAGTACCTGTTAGTCTATTTTTTTATTGATTTAGGTAAACTCTTTGCATCAAAGAAATTCATCCCATTTGTGTATATAAGGTAAACACCCAGATATATGCTTCCATTTTGTATCTATCAGGAGAAAATTGTTTGGAATATTTCCTTTACATTTGGTTTCTAATATATACTCCATAAAATCTACTACTACCTACTAGAAGTGTCTTGACAATGAATAGTAATTTATAATGTATAATTCATGAATTTTAATTTAATTCATTAAATTTTAGATTTATTTGAATTCTAATTATACTCCCTAAATTATTAAATTAATCTTGCCCAATGCACACCCCTGAGAATTTAAAGGAAGTCTTCATAAAATGAAAACAAACAGCAGTAGCAACTATTTGCTGAACACGAAAATGAGGTGATTTGCTGCTTTATCAACTTTCTTGGGGCCTGGAGAGACTATACAAGGGCTTAATGTGCTTGCCTTAAATGTAACTGATCTTGTTTTTATCCTCAATACCGTGATGGCACTTGAGCATTGAAGGGGGCATCCCTAACCAGAGTAAGGAGTAAGCCCCTTAGTGCTGCCAGCACGAAATAAAAACATAAAATTCAGTGACTCAACAAATATTATATGCTTAGTAATGTTCAATCTTTGTTTTGGTTTTTTTTTTGTTTGTTTTTTTGTTTTTGAGTTACATCCGGAGGCGCTCAGGGGTTACTCCTGGCTCTATGCTCAGAAATTGCTTCTGGCAGGCTAGGGGACCATATGGGATGCCGGGATTCAAACCACCTGCATGCAAGGTAAGCACCTTATTTCCATGCTCTCTCTGGCCCCAGTAATGTTCAATCTTACTTTTTTTTTTCTAGAGTGATTTCCTGAACTTTGAGGGCTGTTTATCTTTTCAAAGGTAATAAGAACCTCATGTGACCCTGGGGCACCATAAAATTACAGAGACTGGCAGGTATAGGACACTATTTTCAAAAGCTGATCAACTCAGTATTTCATAAAATACCCTTAAAATTAGGACTGCTGTAGGGGAGAAGAAGGAATATGGTTTCTTACCTACTGAACTTTTCTTGTTAAGTTTAGGAATATGACAGAAATTTGTCTGTCTCCTTATCTTACTCTCCTTATTCAAATCCCACTAAGATATTTCAGGGTCTTTGAAATCTCAGACTGATAATATTACTGAAAAGGAATATTTCATTGGTCACAGCTGTTTGCATTAATTTCAAAACTAGATTTAGTACATATAGAATTTTTTAAACTACATATCAGTAAATACCCAAAACAGTTATTAAACTTCATATTATGTAGTTATACTCTTAAATAAGTAGACACTTTTTTTTCCTCTGACTGGATAATATATATAATGTGTCACAATCAGAGCACTTCCTAGTGTTGTGAAGAGTATACACTGATTAATCAGTTTTAAAATTCAGCATTTCCTCAGGTAAAGGCCATTTTTTTTCCTTTGGTAATCGTAATTATCAAAATGTCTCTCCTCTTCCATCTCTTTTCTCTCCTCACACACACATACATTGATATTTTTGTAATAATTTATGTTTACTTGTGTTGTGATAGAAATAATCATCACAATTATTTTTTCAGATTTATATACCATGCAAATAAGTTTTTTTTTTTTTTTGCAAATAAGTTTTAAAGCAAGCAGACTAATTTTTTTTTTTTTTGGTTTTTCGGGCCACACCCATTTTATGCTCAGGGGTTTTTCCTGGCTAAGTGCTCGGAAATTGCCCCTGGCTTGGGGGGACCATATGGGTCCTTCCTTGGATAGCGCTTGCAAGGCATACACTTTACCTCTAGCTCCACCTCTCTGGCCCCTAATTTTTTGTTTTGTTTTGTTTTCGACAACACCTGGTAATGCTCCGGGGTTACTCCTGGATTTGTCCTCAGAAATCACTCCTGGCTTGGGGGACCATATGAATGGGACACCAGGGATCGAACTGCAGTCTGTCCTAGTGCGCTCAAAGCAGACAGAGGCCTTACCGCTTAGCTCCACCGCTCTGGCCCCAAGCAGACTAATTTTTAAATGTGTTTCATATCATCTGCTTTGCATGGAAGAATAATCTGGAGAAACGAGACATTCCTTCCATTGTTTCTTTGTGTCTACAGCAGCCAGATTGCTCTTTACTTCCAGGAGGCCTATCTTGACTTATCCTGGGATATTTCAATTATTTTCAGATGTTGGACAAAATTCAAAGCAGAGAGTGCCATCTTACATTATTCTCTTATCTTTTGAACTCCACATTCTTTATTATGCTTTGTAGCTTGAAATAGGTAAAAACTCATTCTGCATAAACCGTTACATTCTGATTCCACATTTGTTTCTAACTCCACTTCAATTTCTTCTCCTTTCATTGCTAATATCCCCTTCTAGACAGGTCAGTCTAGATATTTTGTGTTCCTTCCTGAGACTTCTAAATTCTCAAAAATGGAGAGATTTTTCTGAATTTATTTTCAATGTGGGTTTCTCCATGGTGAACTCGAGAGCTCTTAACTGTGCTGCCTTCAGCAGCTGTGTAAATACAGCTGGAAACTTGCAAGTGGACAGGGTCGATTGTAAATAGATTTCCTTATGTGTCTTGGAATGCTGTTCTGAGAACCAGGAAGCATGAATTTTAGATGAGCCTCCACCACTGCAAGTTTTAAACACATATTTAATGTGCCTTTCTGAATTTGAACAAAATATTGCCCTTGATGAACACATTGCTACTTTAATTTCTGAGTCTTTCTTGAACTCATTTTACAATAACCCAAAACTAATGTAAAATAGAAATACTGTAAGTCCTTGACTCTTCTGAGTGGTTCAGGGGAGAGGTTAGGGCTGCCACAACAGCGTATCGAACGCTCAGTGACTTAAACAAAAAAAAATCAATTTTCTCACAATTTTGGATGGCGATGATGACACAGCCAAGTCTGTCTCCTTGGCTGGTAAGTTGGTAGTTGGCTTTCTTTTCACTATATCTTTACGTGTATATTGATGTCTGTGTGTATATTGATGTCATAATCTCCTTTCCTTTTTAGAAGGGGTGTCCAAGCTGTGCTTGGTGTCCCAGTAATATTTGGCCTGGTTACTGGCATAGGAATGATGAGCTCAGGCTTTCACTGGGGACCGCAAAGACCAAAGCAATCAGTACTCTGGGTCAGTGGAGCCAGGGATTCAAATCTCAAAGCACATACTCTAGTTCTTTGAGGTGTCCTCCAAACCCATCATTTCTTCTATAAGAGCCATCTTGAATTAAGGACTTCGTTATGATCTCCTTTTTTCTTCTTGAAAGATCCTATTTTTAAAACTGTTGTAATTAAGAGTATACTGGGAATTAGGATTTCAATATGCAAATTTTGGAAAGGGCCATAATCCAGCTCATGATAAGAGAGGAGCATGCTGAGAAGGGAGACTGTGATTAAAAAGATACTCCATACTAAATGCTGGAACATTGGTTATGAAAATTCTATGGGCCATTAATGAACTCAAAATTATTTTCCTCCTTTGCCTAAATTCACTTTCTGGCAATCAATTTTGTTTTAGAAAAGAACATCATCATCTAAGCAGTCACAAATCAAGAGACCCTGTCTGACTGGCTTTGTTCTTTTTCTCCTTCAGAGAATTGCAGCACTCTATTTTTTTCAAGTCCTTAATGAGTTCTGCAATTCTGTCTCCCTAATGAAACGTGAGTCCTTCCTTTTCTCATTTCCCATGGACTCTAATTTGGACCATTCACAATTTCTCACCTGGATTATTGTAATAGTCTCCTTCCTAATTGATACTACTTCCTCAGTTCTGCTCCTTCTTTCTACTCAAATCTATCTTTCAAGTTACTCTAATAATCTTTCTGAGAAAAAAATCTGGTCATATGATTACTTTCAGATTAAAGTACTTCCATTGTTTCCTATTGCTTTAAGCAGATAACTCAAATTTCAAGCATGCACTATAACTCTTTCCCTTTTAGAGCATATAGGCTGGGCAGGAACCATAGCACAGTGGTAGGGCACTTCTTTGCATACTGCCAACTTGGGACTGACCCATATTAGATTCCCGCATCCCTTATGGTCCCCTGAGCCTGCCAAACCCGATTTCTGGGCACAGAGCTAGGAGTAACCCCTGAGAGCTGCCGGTTGTGGTCCAGAAACCAAAAGAGACAAAGACAGAAAGAGAGAGAGAGAGAGAGAGAGAGAGAGAGAGAGAGAGAGAGAGAGAGAGAACATGTAGGCTAAATGGAAGATGTGAACTAAAACAAAATCCGGTGGATATCAGTAAGAAAAAGAGAAAAAGAGACAATGAGAATGAGACTGATAGCAATACTTGTCTGCTATGGTCTTTTCCTTTATTTACAGCCTAACCATGAGGACAGGAAAATATAGCCAAAGTTATGGAGCTGTGTGATAGGTAAGGATGAATCTAGAGTTTCTGTGCACACCACTGCAGCACAGTCTCTGTTGTAAGACAGCAGAGGCAAAAAGAGTCAAAGTTTTCTAAATTTGTGATACATGAAAAGGAAAAAAGAGGAAATAGATATTCTGGCAAGAGAAACAGCATATGAAATGGCTCCAAAGACAAGTAGCAGAATGATTCATTGGGGAGCAAAATATTTAGCTGACCTATTTTTATGTGTACTAGAAAAGTGATGAGTTGGAGAGGCAGAAGAGAATTATGGTAGGGCAGGAGCAGTGGAGCAAGCGGTAGGGTGTTTGCCTTGCACAGTTCAATTCCCTGGCTTCCCATATGGTTCCTCCAAGCCAGGAGTGATTTCTGAGGGAATAGGCAGGAGTAACCCCTGAGTGTTACTGGGTGTGGCCCAAACCCCCCCCCCCAAAAATGGAGAAAATCAGAATCATGGCAATTCAAACAGACTGTATTCCATGAAATTACTTATAATACCCGATATTACTATGTTTGTGCCACTCACTACATGTCAAACACATTTAGTTCCAGACAATACAGAGAAGCACATTGGTGGGATGGACTAGCCCTCAAATGAAAGACAAAGACAATGAGCCTAAAAGGCTCAAAAACTTCAGTAGGGTCTACTACAGCTCATCCTAACCACCGTACTATGCAGCCTTTCAACTGTACTTAAACTCATGGAACATGCTATATAGACCAGAAATAAATGACACTGCAAGAATGCACATTTGTAGCTGAGATTATTTGTATATATACATATATACATATATATACATATAGCTTTGGAGAACCATAGACTTGGATATAATGGATTGATATATAATATATAATTATAGGATATAATTATAATATATAATATATAATTATAGGACATAATTATAATACATAATATATAATTATAGGATATTCTATGTTTACAGGAAATATTGGATTTGAATATATATGGAATATAAATGTCTTCTAATAAAGAGAATTATTCCATCTCCCTCGTCCTCTTACTCCAGCTCCCATCAAAGAGCTATTCGGCCCTGGTGAGATGGAGCTGTGACATGCCATTTGCCACATATCAGAGCACTGAGGCTGAGAAACTATGGGATAACATTTTGAGTGAATTTGCTTCCTGGTTATTAACATCCTTATTGATAGACCCTATGTTTATGACAGGACTGAACTGAGCAGACTGAAGCAAAGGACAGATTCCATAACTGGAAAAAAAATGGACAAAAATTAGGTGATGGTCAGAGAACTTCAGGGATAAGGTCTCTTTGTAATTAGGACAGGCCTTTTTTTCCCATTTTACCCATATTTTACTGGGCTATGCAAACAACAGTTGCCACTCTCACACTGTTATTGCTGTACTTTTTTACTCTTATCCTTTTTTTTTTTTTTTAA
>PVKC010048131.1:0-10934 GCA_004027635.1 Crocidura indochinensis | reverse complement strand
GGAATCCAGATAGGAAAGGAAGAAGTCAAGCTCTCGCTTTTTGCAGATGACATGATACTCTACTTAGAAAACGCTAAAGACTCTACCAAAAAGCTCCTAGAAGCAATAGACTCATATAGTAAGGTGGCAGGCTACAAAATCAACACACAAAAATCAATGGCCTTCCTATACACCAATAGTAATAAGGAAGAAGTGGACATTAACAACCCCATTCACAATAGTGCCACACAAACTCAAATATCTTGGAATCAACTTGACTAAAAATGTGAAGGACCTATATAAAGAAAACTATAAAACTCTGCTCCAGGAAATAAAGAGAGGATACGCAGAAATGGAAACACATACCCTGCTCATGGATTGGCAGGATTAACATCATCAAAATGGCAGCACTACCCAAGGCATTATACAGATTTAATGCGATCCCTCTAAAGATACCCACGGCATTCTTCAAAGAAGTGGATCAGGCACTTTTGAAATTTATTTGGAACAATTAACACCCTAGAATAGCGAAAGCAATCATTGGGAAAAAGAACATGGGAGGAATTACTTTCCCCAATTTTAAACTTAACTACAAAGCAATAGTTATCAAAACAGCATGCTATTGGAACATGGACAGGCCCTCAGATCAGTGGAATAGGCTTGAATACTCAGAAAATGTCCCCCAGACATACAGTCACCTAATTTTTGATAAAGGAGCAAGAAATCCTAAATGGAGCAAAGCCTCTTCAACAAGTGGTGTTGGCACAACTGGCGAGCCACTTGCAAAAAACTGAACTTAGACCCCCAGCTAACATCATGTACGAAGATAAAATCCAAATGGATGAAAGACCTTGATATCAGACCTGAAACCATAAAATACATAGGACAACACGTAGGCAAAACACTCCAGGACATTGAGACTACAGGCATATTCAAGGAGGAAAATGCACTCTCCAAGCAGGTGAAAGCAGATATTAACAGATGGGAATATGTTAAGTTGAGAATCTTCTGCACCTCAAAGGAAATATTTTTCTCACTAATAAAAGTCATTAGCTAATGACTGCTTCTATTAGTAAAATAGTAGAGTTAAATGTTAATTCAGACAGTTGGGTTTTAGAATTTATACTCTTGATCACCATTTTATTTATACCATTTTCCTTCCAAATTTAATTATTTTTATTACTTAATCCTGGTAATTTTTCAATCTATTTGGTAATCCATTTATCCATTGTTAATGATTATCCTATGTAATATTTTTTATATCAGTGGATAGTTTAAGAAAAAGAAGCTTATATATTGTTCCTTGACTTATAATTGGGATGAAATAGGAATTTAATTCATTTTCTTATTCCTTTATATTTAAACAATTTTTGAATAATAAAGTATTTTAATTTGAAGACAGGTTTCTGAAGTGATGAATATCAAAGGTTCCAGGTTTGCTAATAGATTTTATGAATATGGCTTTGCCTCACTGCATATTGACAGTGTGCCTTCAATCTGATTTTCTAGCTAATTTTAAAAGTGTTTTGATGTTTTATGTTAGGAAAGAGGTTTGGACTAAAATTTTTAGGTCCTGAATAATGCAGAAGATAACATCTTTCAGTTAAGCTATTTTTTATAAAATATTTTATAAAATTAAAACTTTTTTTTTTTTTACAGATCACCATGGATGATGCCGGCAAGCTTGCTAAGAGAAGTGTTTCTACTGAGGAAAGTGAACAAGACATATCTGAGAATACATTTTCTCAGAAACATAAAGAGCTATCTGTTTTACTATTGGAAATGAGAGAAGCTCAGGAGGAGATTGCATTTCTTAAATTGCAGCTCCAGGGCAAAAGAGCTGAGGGTGACCCCGACATCCTTGACCAGAAAGAGATGAAACAGGTGGAGAGTGAAGGAATATTGCTTGAAGATACAAGGGATCATTTTTCTCCAATGCCAGACAATGAGATCAATCTTCCAGAATCCGAAAAAGAACAGATGAGCACTAAACATCAGAGTAGAACATCTAAAGAAATACCTTTAACTGATGCTGGAATGGAACTGAAATCAACAAAGCAAGATGAATCTGATAACCCCCCTTCAGATATATCAAATATTTCTCAATGTCACCAGGATGACACCACAATGTCACCAGAAGGAATAATAAATCAAAATTTGGAACTTGAGACAAGCTATAGTAAGATGGAAGAACTGTATGTGAGAAATTTAGATCAGAAAAAGGAAATAAGCAGCCTATCCCAGCAGAATGAAGAGTTTGAAAGTAATGCTGAAAAGGCCAACGATGCTTTGTCTGAAGAAAAAGACCAGCCTCTTACACAAGTGATAGAACTCAGTGTATCAACAGCGCAGAGGGTTCAAGTACAAGATCTGGAAGTAAACTTTCCAGAATCAGAAAGTCAAAGAGGACTTGACTATAAAAACCAAACAAGTCATCATAACTTGCTTACTGAACAGATCCACAATCTTAGTATAGAAGGCAAATCTCAGGCAATGAAACTTGAAGATTTACAAAATGAGCTTGATAATGTCCACCTTCAGTTTTCTGAGCAGAGTGAATTAATAAAAGACCTGCAAAGTCAGCTGCAAAAGAAGGAAAATGAAGTACTTGAAAAAGAAAAATATGTTAAGGATATCTTAAATAAGGTGGAAGAACTTTCCCAGAACCTTTCACAGAAGGAACTGGAAATAGAAAAGATGGATCAACTATTACTAGAGAAAAAGAGAGATGTACAAACTCTCCAACAAACCATTGAAGAGAAGGATCAACAAGTCAAAGACATTAACTTTAGTATGACTGAGAAAATGGTTCAGCTTAATGAAGAGAAGTTTTATCTCGGGATTGAAATTAACACTCTGAAAGAACAGCTGAATTTATTATCAAGAGCTGAAGAGAAAAAAGAACAGGTGAAAAAGAAGGAGTTTTTCCCTGAACTTAAACAGAATAGTGAAGCATTGAACGCGGTCGGGCTAATAATAAGTAAAGAAGAACTTCAACATGAATTACAACTTGTAAAGAGAGAAAATGAACTGAGAAAAAGACAACTCCGGGCAGCCCTTACTCATAGGAAGGAACTTCTACAGAGAGTTAGCAGACTAGAAGAGGAACTGGCCAATGTGAAAGATGAATCTAGGAGTGAGATCTCAGACAGTGAGATTGAAAAGAGGAAAATGGAAGAAGACAAAGAAGATTCAGACAACTGCATGATACCTCAGTACCAAGAAATGGAAATTTCTTTAAAACAAAGCCTCTCTAAGAAAGAAGTAGAAGTAGAGCACCTAATGGAAGATTTAGAAGAAGGGGTAGCAGCCCAAGAGCAGCTACAGGTTGTGGTTCAAGAGTTGAGCCAGAAATTGAAAAACAAGACAGACCAAATATATTTGCTCCAAGAAGAACTTGTTGAAAAACAAGCAGTTATTCAAAAGTTAACTTTAGGTGATCAGAACGTAAGTGATGGAGGGTTGGAAGTACCTGTAAAAGAAACTGTGTCAATGATTATGACAGAGGCAGGTAGTGGAGAACACTGGCAACTAGAACTGGAATGTAAGATAAAGGAGCTTGAAAAAGAAAAGGAACAGCTTCAAAAGAAGCTACAGCAAGTGTTAGTCTCTCGCAAAGTGATTCTCAAAAAAGCTCAGGAGAAAGAAAAACATCTTAGGGAGGAGCTAAAGCAACAGAAGGATGACTATAATCACTTGCAAGAACAGTTTGACGTGCAAAGCAAAGAAAAGGAGAACATTGAACACCAGCTAAGGCAACTTCAGATTCAAATAAGAGAGAGTACTGACAGAAAGGGCCCAGGTACTGGCCAACAAGAACTAGGATCTCCCATTCAGGGTTTAGAAGAACAATTATTTAAAACTACAGAGCAGCAACTTGCCCAGCCAGTATCAGAGTCCAGCTTATGCCCAGACTGGCCTTCTCATCCAGGAAGTGCAAATAACCTGCAGGATAATAATCTTATTTCCCAAATTATAACTAAACTCAAAGAAGTAGAGACCGAGAAAGAGGAGGTAGAGTTAAAGCTTAGTACTACAACATGTGAACTTACCAAAAAATCAGAGGAGGTACTTCAATTACAAGGTCAATTTAAAGAACAGTGTATAGAAATCCAGAATCTGAAGGTAGCAGCTCAGGAAGCTGAGGCCCAGGTTGATATTCTGAGGCAAAAATTGGACAGCTGCCAACTAGAAATCACTGAATTTGCACATTTAAGAGAATTACAGTCTGAGTTAGATGAACTGCAGAAGATTATAAGAGAAAAGGAACAAGAGGTTCGATTCCTTTCTGAACAACTAAGTGGGAAAGAAGCAGTCCTTACGAAAATGCAGGCAGAGGTAACAGAACAAGAGGATTTAATTAAAGCTCTCCATACACAGTTAGAAATACAAGCTAAGGAGCATGATAAGAAGATTCAGCAGTTACAGGTGGAGCTTTGTAAAATGCAAGAAAAACCAGATAGGATCGGAGAAGAAAATAAAGCAAAGCAACAAATGCAGAGGAAACTGCAAGCTGCTCTTATTTCCAGAAAAGAAACACTGAAAGAAAACAAAAATCTCCAAGAGGAGTTGTCTTTGGCCAGAGATACCATTGAACGCCTGACCAAGTCTCTGGCAGACGCAGAAAGCCAGGTTTTGGCTGAAAAGAAAGAAAAAGATATATTCCTAGGAAAGTTAACGCTCCTTCAGGAAGAAAGAGACAAACTCATTACAGAAATGGACCTATCTTTAGTGGAAAATAAAAGTCTCAGTGGTTCTTGTGAAAGCCTGAAGTTAGCTTTGGAGGGTCTTACTGAAGACAAAGAAAAGTTATTGAAGGAAATGGAATCTTTGACATGTTCTAAGATTGCAGAAAGTGCTGAATGGCAAAAGAAACACCAAGAGTTACAAAAAGAATATGAAATTCTTCTGCAGTCCTATGAGAATGTCAGTAATGAAACTGAAAGGATTCAGCAGGTGGTCCAGACTGTTAGGCAGGAAAAGCAAGAATTAAATGCCAAGTTAAGAAACGCACAAACAAGTAAGAAAGAGACAGAAAAGCTACTGCAGGAAGCTGGACAGGAAATAGAGGAAATGAAAGAAAAGATGAGAAAGTTTGCTAAGGCCAAACAGCAGAAAATTATAGAATTGGAAGAAGAGAATGAGCAACTTAGAGCAGAAGTGTCCTCTGGAGATGGGACATCTAAAGATTGTATTGAATCACTTCGCACTTCCAATTCCAACATGAAGGAGGAACTAGAAAGAGTCAAAATAGACTATGAAACACTTTCTAATGAGTTTAAGGCTCTAATAACTGAGAAGGAGTCTCTAAGTGAAGAGGTCAAAGATTTAAAGAATCAGATAGAAATGAATGTGTCTAAACCCATTCATTCAGATGCCACAGAGAAACATCACCAAATAAATACCATAGAAGAGACAACACAGTCTGTTCCTATAGAAGGTAATGAACAAGGATCTTTGAATGTAAGTGTAAAATCTGAAAACTTAGACTCATTTCCACCAGAGATCAGTACCAAGCCCAATATTAGTGAGAACATCAGCTCACATGAAATTAGTAATTACCTACAACAGATTGACCAGTTCAAAGAGAGAATTGCTGAATTAGAGGAGGAAAGGCAGAAAGAAAGGGAATTTAACCAGACTTTAGAAAAGGAGAGAGACACTTTATTGACTCAAATAACAGAAAGGGAAAGAGAATTGAACATGCTTCGGGAAGAAGTCATCCAGATTAACCTGTTAAATCAGCAAATCCAAGAAGAGTTTGCCAGAGTTACCAAGCTAAAGGAAACTGCAGAAGAAGAGAAAGATGATTTAGAAGAGAGGCTTATGAATCAATTAGCGGAACTTAATGGTAGCATTGGAAATTATTATCAGGATGTTACCGATGCTCAGATAAAAAACGAACAACTAGAATCTGAAATGCAGAATCTGAAAAAATGTGTGAATGAATTGGAAGAAGAAAAGCAGCAGTTAGTAAAGGAGAAAACTCAGGTGGAATCAGAAATAAGGAAAGAATATTTAGAGAAAATAAAAGGTAGTCAGAAAGAGCCTGTCAAAAGCCATGCAAAGGAACTTCAGGAGTTGTTAAAAGAGAAACAGCATGAAGTAAAGCAACTGCAAAAGGATTGTATCAGGTATCAAGAAAAAATTGGTTCTCTGGAGAGAACTATTAAAGCCTTAGAGTTTGTTCAAACTGAGTCCCAAAAAGATTTGGAGACAACCAAAGAAAAACTTGCTGAAGCAAATGAACGCTGCAAGAAGACAGATAAAGAATTAGCTTGTTCTAAAGTACTACTGGATGACACTCAAAGTGAAGCAGCAAGGGTCCTAGCAGATCATCTCAAATTGAAAAAGGAACTTCAGTCAATCAAAAAATCAGTTAAAAGCCAGATGAAGCAAAAGGAAGATCTTGAAAGAAGGCTGGAGCAAGAAGAAGAAAAACACCTAGAAGAAAAGAAGAATATGCAAGAAAAACTGGATGCTTTGCACAAAGAAAAAGTCTACCTGGAAAAAACATGTGGAGAGGTTCAGGTTATCTTGAAACAAAAAGACAAAGATGTTAAGCAACTTCAAGAATACCTGGATACTACTGTGGCTCAGCTTGCAGCTTTTACTAAAAGCATGTCTTCCCTCCAGGATGATCGTGATACAGTGATAGATGAAGTCAAGAATTGGGAGAGGAAGTTCAGTGAGGCTATTCAAACTAAAGAGGAAGAAATTGGACTGAAAGAGGAGAAGTGCAGTGTTCTAAAGGATCAACTTAAGCAGATGTCTTTCCATATGGAAGAACTAAAGATCAACATATCTAGGTAAGGGGATAATAGTTTTTTTGTGAAGAGAGTAGACTCTTCCATGGTAAGTGAAGATAAAGTCTCTGTGAACTAATTCTACTTGAGACTGTGAAACTAATTTGACTTAAATTTCCCTGAGATAAACATTTTCTTAAGACTTTTCTTTAAGTAAATTACTTTCTGCTAGAGGTTGAATTAACATGAAAAAGCCATATTTGCTTTTCTTTCTTTCTTTCTTTCTTTCTTTCTTTCTTTCTTTCTTTCTTTCTTTCTTTCTTTCTTTCTTTCTTTCTTTCTTTCTTTCTTTCTTTTTTTGAAGAAAGAGCTTTAGGACTTCTGTTTTGGAATTTTCTGTTTTAGAATTTCTGTTTTAGGGGCCAGAGTGGTAGCACAGTGGTAGGGTATTTGCCTTACACGTGGCTGACCTAGGATGAACCTTGTTTCAATCTCCAGCATCCCACATGGTCCCCCAAAGCCAAGGGCGATTTCTGAGCACATAGCCAGGAGTTACCCCTGAGCATCACTGAGTGTGACCCAAAAAACAAAAACAAAACAAAGCATAAGCAAACAAAACAAAAAAAGAATTTCTGCTTTAATTTCTATTTTGACTATCCTTGTAATTTCAAATTTGTAGCCTAGCCTCTAAATAATCTTTTCTCTCCTCCTTATTTCACATCAATTCAAACTACATATGCCTATTAGAATAATGTTTCTCGGGGCCTGGGAGATAGCATGGAGGTAAGGCGTTTGCCTTTCATGCAAAAAGGTCATCGGTTCGAATCCCGGTGCCCCATATGGTCCCCCGTGCCTGCCAGGAGCAATTTCTGAGCATGGAGCCAGGAGTAACCCCTGAGCACTGCCGGGTGTGACCCAAAAAAAACAAAACAAACAAAAAAAAAGAATAATGTTTCTCAAACTCCAATTTTATAATGAGCAGAGGAATTGTCAAAGTCACCAATATTTTGTAGGTGTGCACTTTTAGTAGGACTCTTATATTCTGAGAACTGTGACTTCACTTTTTCAGGAACATAAAATTGACTTATATGGAGCCAAGTAAAGCAAAATAAAAGAAAGCCTATTCCATGGGGCCGGAGAGATAGCACAGCAGTAGAGCATTTGCCTTGCATGTAGACAACCCAGGAGGGACCTGGTTCCGATACACGGCATCCTATATGATCCTTTAACCTACCTATCAAGGACGATTTCTGAGTGCAGAGCCAGGAGTAACCTCTAAGCACTGCTGGGTGTGGCCCAGAAACCAGTCAATCAATCAAAAAGTTTAAGAAGGGGCCTGAGAAATAGCACAGTGGTAGGGCATTTGCCTTGCATGCTGCTAACACAGGTCAGATGGTGATTCGAGTCCTGGCATCCTATATGGTCCCCGTGCCTGTCAGGAGCAATTTCTGAGCGCAGAGCCAGGAGTAATAACTGAGCACCAATAAGTGTGACGCAAAACAAAAAATAAAGTTTAAAGAAATAATTTTTAAAAAGAAGAAAGTCTATTCCCAAGTCATGTCACAAAAATAAGCATTTGGATTAAACAAGCATTTAGTAGAGCAACTAACACTTCATTGAAAAAAATTCTGACCACCTTAAAATATAGTCATATTTATTTATAGATTTTTGAATATATGTTACTACTATGGGCATTCAATAATTTTACCCTGAAATTTTTCATTTATGACATCCTTTAAAAATTAATGGCCTCCTTTTTTCCTAGACTTGCACATGATAAACAAACTTGGGAGTCCAAGGCACAGGCAGAGGTCCAGCTTCAAGAAAAGATCTGTGATGCTCTGCACGGGGAAAAGAAAGAACTTTTGTCCCAGCTAGAAGAGACTCGACAATTATACCACAATTCTCAGTCTGAACTAGCTAAGTGGGAATCAGAATGTCAGATACTCAGAGACCAGTCAATTGATTTAAATAACTCTTTAGAAAAATGTAAGGAAGAGAAAGAAAATTTGGAAAAACTCATAAAGCAACAAGAAATCTCTATACAAGATTGCAAGCTTAGTTATGAACAGCTGGAAACTGATCTTCAAGGCTCCAAAGAGCTGATAAGTCGACTACATGAAGAAATTAACATAAAAGAGCAGAGGATTATAAGCCTGCTTTCTGCCAAGGAACAGGCAATTCAAGTAGCTGTTACTGAACTGCATCAGCAACATGATAAAGAAATAAAAGAATTGACAAATCTGCTTTCCCATGGGGAAGGGCATAGTGTTTTAGGTGAGGAGAATAAAAACACTGCTCACAAAACCAATCAGCTTACAGAAGCTCTGAAAGCTATCCAAAAAGAAAACATACAGCAAAAGGCTCAGTTGAATTCCTTTGTTAAGGCGATGTCTTCTCTTCAGGATGACCGAGACCGCATCATTGGTGACTATCAAAAGCTGGAAGAGAGGCACCTCTCAGTAATTGTAGAAAAAGATGAACTGATCCAGGATGCCGCTGCTGAAAATAATAAACTTAAGGAAGAAATCAGATGCTTGAGAAGTCATATGGACGACCTCAATTCTGAGAATGCCAAGCTGGATGCAGAACTGATCCAGTATAGAGAAGACCTAAACCAAGTGATAGCCAGCAAGGACCTTCAACAGAAACAGCTTCTTGAAGTTCAACTTCAGCAGAATAAGGAACTACAAAGCAAATTTGCCAAATTAGAAGAAAAGTTGAAAGAATCTGAAGAAGCCAAGGAAGAGCTGATGCTGTCTTCTCGTGACCTTCAGGAGGAAAAAAAAGGTTTATCGAAAGAGATTGATAATTTGCAGTCATCTGTATCCCAACTAAAGAGACAAGTAACAGCCTTGCAAGAAGAAGGTACTTTAGGGATGTTTCAGGCACAATTAAACACAAAAGAAGAAGAAGTTCAGATATTAAACTCGACACTTTCCTTCTCTCAGAAGAGAATTGCGGAATTGGAAGAGGAATTGATTCAAGTTCAGAAGGAAGCTACCAAGAAAGTAGGTGAAGTGGAAGAGAAATTGAAGAAAGAATTAAAGCATCTTCATCATGATGCAGGTATAATGAGAAATGAAACGGAAACAGCAGAAGAAAGAGTGGCAGAGCTAGCAAGAGATCTGATGGAAATGGAACAGAAACTACTCGTGGTCACGAAAGAAAATAAAGATCTCACAGCACAAATCCAATCTTTTGGAAATTCTATGAATTCCCTACAAAATAGTAGAGATGAAGCTAGTGAAGAACTTAGTGAACTGAAAAAGAAATATGATGCCAGTCTGAAAGAGTTGGCTAAGCTAAGAGAAGAACAGGGCTTCCAAAACAGAGAAAGAGACGCTCTCGTTTATAAAGCTGCTTTTCCGGTGCACTCCATGGAAAACAGCAACTTTCCTAACCTTCAGAAGGTCAACCAACAGTTTCTGTCTAAAGATGAGCAACTACTCTACTTGTCCTCACAACTAGAAGATTCTTACAACCAAGTGCAGTCCTTCTCTAAGGCTATGAACAGTCTACAAAATGAGAGGGATCACTTGTTGAATGAACTGGAGAAATTCCGCAAGTCAGAAGATGGAAAGCAGAGATCTGCAGCCCAGTCTTCGATGAGCCCAGCTGAAGTACAGAGTTTAAAAAAAGCTATGTCATCACTCCAAAATGACAGAGACCGACTAGTAAGTGTTTTGCCTTCTCTGATCTTCCTCCAAGAGTTTTAAACCTTTAAATAAATTATTTTTTCTTTTTTTTATTATAATTTTTATTTTGAACAAAGTGGCTTACATATCTTTCACAGTAATATTTTAGGTACATATTATAGGTACATATTAACATTAAATCAGGGGCATTCCCATCACCAAAGTTGTCCTCCCTCCACCCCCGTTCCTATCTTGCATCCCATATCCCTCACCTTCACCCCCCAGGCTACTAGTATAGGTCTCCTCTGTGTCTAGCTTATTACTTAGTGATCATACAACTGTTTGGTCTTGGTAGTCTCCATTATTTTCCCCTCTTAAATAGATTATTTCTATAGAAAAAAGATAAATGTGGGGCCGGAGAGATAGCATGGAGGTAGGGCATTTGCCTTGCATGCAGGACAGTGGTTTGAATCCCGGCATTCCATATGGTCCCCCAAGCCTGCCAGGAGTGATTTCTGAGAGTAGAGCCAGGAGTAATCCCTGAGCACTGCTGGGTATGATCCAAAAATCA
>PVKC010048130.1:0-10945 GCA_004027635.1 Crocidura indochinensis | reverse complement strand
CACAACCACCATCCTTGCATGCTTTATATATTTTTTTAAATGTCAGTATGGCAATTCTCAAAATAATAGGACTATAGCTGCCATATGACCTAGCAATTCCATTTCTTGGTGTCTACCCCTGGGACACAAAAACATTCACCCAAAAGAACACTTCTATTCATTGCAGCACTTAGGACAATAACCAGAAGAAAGAATCAATCCAGGTGTGCAAATACTGTTGGAAAGAAGAAGGTTGGAATACTATGCACCTACAAGGTACAATGAAATAATGTAATTCACTTCAACTTGGATGGAATTGGAGGATCTTACATTAAGCAAAGACAAATACCAGATGTTTTCACTTATCTGTATAGATTAGCAGGACAAGGGAATGCAAGGTATCAAAAGGGAGATACCTAGATTATCCTGGTCCCTAGATTATAGAACTAAGGAGAAGAGAGAAATGAAACCAGGGTGGCGGGAATAAGAAGAGGTGGATGGGAGATCAGAGAGCAGGAGTACCAGATATATTGCTATATATATCATTTTATATATCATACATATATATGTTGATCTATATATCAGATATATAGAGATGTGTTATATCAGTTAATCTGAACCACAGATACAACAAAACTGAAAACATGAGAAAAAAAAAACCTAAGACACTGGTGGAAGGAAGTTGACACTGGTCATGGGATTGACACTGGAAAATTGTATGCATAAATTAAACTATGAAAATTTTATAAATCATAATACCTCAGCAAAAAATATAAAAAAACTAAAATGATTTTGCTTCAAGTTCAAATTGTTATGAAAATAAAAAAAGCAATAATAATTACTAGAAATAAATGTATTGGGTCTGCAGATATAGTACAGCAGGTGTATTTCTTATCTACCTCAAATCCCCAGACTGATAAATTTTCCCACTTTAGTAACAACTTTATCATTTTTGTTGTTCATATTCAAAAGTTTCCAACATTAGGTTAAAAAACATATTGGGATACTTGCCATCCCCCCAAATAATCCATAAGAGTCCTTATTTCTGATCTTTGACAACAATTAAAGATATAAAAAAAAGAATCAGTTACTAAAGCTTAATTATTCCTTCCTGGAAAATGTTCAGAAGAACATAAGAGAAAAAAATAGAATTTGTGTTACTATTTGAGGAGCACCTACAAGTAGCTTCTCACTATTGTGCTTAAGGATTTTTAAGTAGCTTTGGATCACTAGTTAGATAATCACATCCTTTATTCCTTTTTCTCCTACAGCAATAAATTCATTTGGTTCTACCTTCAAGATGTAATTATTCAACCTACTTCTGGTGATCTCTGTTGCTGCAACCTAGCAGATCCAAGCTATTATCATCATTGCTTAGACTATTTTGAATGTCCAGTACCATTCATCAACCTCCACACTATCATCTCAAAAAAGAGGCCACAATTATCTTTTTAAACATTTAGGATATTTGTGGCACCACCCCATTGCTCAAGACCCTTTAATTGGCACTCACATCTGAGATGACAAACATACAATCTGTATCATTCCACAGGTAATGCCATTACCTCTTTTACCTCAACAGCTGCTATTCTCCTCTTCACTGTTTTTCTTGCAGCATTCTAGGCATTTTCTCACATTAGGGCTTTCCCGTCTATTGCCCCACTCTGACTGGAATATCCTTTACCCCCAATATAAACATGGCTGACTTCCTCCTTTCTGAGGTCTTTGATCAAATATCACCTTTTCAATAAGACTTCCCTGTCATATAGATCATTGTTCTTCCTGTGAAATAGAAGCTGCTTAGGTATTTCAAACAGAAAGTTCAATTCAAGGCATTATTTATACAGGTGACAGAATTGCTAGAGAACCAACCAAGAAAGATCAGGAGGCAATTCAGATATCAGAATCAGCAGGAGTTATTCTCCCCCAAGATTAAGTACCACAGGAAGAAACAATGTTATCAGAGCTCCAAAGCTGGGGGGTTCTAGTGGGATCCAGGACCATAGAGGGAGATGCTGAATGAGAGCTGGAACCAAGGGACAAAGGCTACTCCTTCCTGCCCTGGTAGAATAGAATAGAATCACTGAAATCATACCAGCAAGTATCTCTAAACTGTAATAGACAGATGAATATCCCATCTTGTCATCTCTTCTTCTAGTATCTCCCATTTACAGAATCCGCTCAGAAGCTAGAAGTGAAGAAAACCTTGATGATATTGCCTTTTGGAAAGGCAGAGAAGTCAGTAAAGGAATGTGAAAGCAGGATAGCAGAAACTCCACATGCCTTCTTCTCACAAACCTAACTCCCAAGTTCTAGCTCATTGTTACTATCTGTGTCCTTATTCAGCTCAACTTTCTTCTTTTCAGGAAGAAAACAGCAAAAATTTATTGTGACCCCAGGAAAAGGAGACACTGAAGAAAGACATGGACAGGCAGTAGCTGTGGCACATGTCTTTATTTCCTTTTGTTTTGTTTTTGGGCCACACCCATCAGTGCTCAGGACTTCTGGGTCTTTGGTCAGGGATCACTCCTTGCAGAGCTCAGGGAATTTATAGGGTTAGGTATTGACCCAGGATCTGCAGCAGGCAGGGTAGATACCTGAATCCATGTACAGTGACCAACTCAGATTGAATCTTGGCATTGCAGGTGTTCCCCCAAGCCTCAAGAGTGATTTCTGAGCACAAAGTAAGGAGTAAACCTTGAGTATTGCTTGGTGTGTTTCAGATAAAAATAAAAATAATTATACCTTTGGGGCCGGAGTGGTGATGCAGCAGTGGTAGGGCATTTGCCTTGCATGCAGCTGACCTGGGACAGACTTTGGTTTGATTCTAGAGGTCCCAAATGGTCCCCCAAGGCAGGAGTGATTTCTGAGTGCAGAATTAGGAACAACCCCTGAGCGTCACCAGGTGTGCCCTCCCCACCCCAAAAAAATACAAATAAAAATTATACCTTTGAAAAATTAAAATAAAAAGTATACCTCTTATAGTATTAAATAGTTAAGTACTGGATGAGAAGTTTTTCATCTTTTTTGTTTGTTTTTTTGCCACACGCAGCTGTGCTCAGTGGTTAGTCCTGGCTCTGAGCTCAGAAATTACTCCTGGCAGGCTTGGGGGACCATATGGGATGCTGGGGATCAAACTCAGGTAAATGCCCTACCTGCTGTGCTATTGCTCTGGCCCCAGTTTTCAAATCTTTTTTTGGGGTGTGTGTGTGTGGTGGGGCACATCTGGCCCACATCATTCTGGCCCTCATATGTGTACTTAGTTTTTTTTTGTGTGTGTGTTTACAAATAAAATTTTTAATTACATCGCTGTGAGATACACAGTTACAAATCATGATTGTATTTCAGCCAATGTACAACACACTTTACTAGTGCTTATTTGTTGTCACCAATGTTTCTAGATTCCCTCCCATCCTCCCTTTTGCCCTCTCCTCTACCTGGCTCCAAGTCAGACTTTTTCTTCTCTCCCCCTTCCCTTTCCTCTTCCCCTCTCTCTTCCTCCCCCCTCCCTTTGTATGTGTGTTTTTGTTTTTGGGTCATACTCTTTGACTCAGAGATTGCCCCTGGCTCTGCACTGAGAAATAACTCTTGGCAATGCTCGGGGGTGGGGGGGGGGCATATGGGATACTGAAGATCAAAACCATGCAAGGGCAAGCAGCCTGCCCACTGTACTGTCACTCTGATCTGTGTACTTATTTCTATATTAAAGTGTTTATGTAAAAATAATTATTTCTTAAATTATTTTATTTTTATTTTTAGCCTGCATCGGTAGTGGTGCTCAGGGTCTATTTTGACTTGGTGCTTAGAGGTCAGGCATTGTGTGCTTAGTAACAATGGAATGCTGGGAATTTAACCTGGGCCTCTTTTCATGAAAAACTTCTATACACTATCTAATTAAACACTCTCTGGTCAGGTTTTATTATTATATTTTTGTAGTGTAGGAATCAAGCTCAGGGCTTCACACATCAGAGACATGTGTTCTATCACTGAGCTACACCCCCAGTATACCTTTTTAGTTATTTAATTTTATTTGGGGGGCCATACCAGGTGAGGTTTGGGGGCTACTCCCAGTTCAAGGCTTGGAGTCATTTCTGGAGGTTCTGGTATGGGCTCTTAAAGTGTCGGGAATAAAACCCTGGCCTCTAGCATACAAAGATTTGCTTTCTCTTTGACTCTAAACTACTTTTTAAAAATAAGTCTTTAGGGGCCCAAGCAATAGCACAGAGGTAGGGTGTTTGCTTTGTACACGGCCCACCCAAGACAGACCCCAAGACATCTCCAGCATTCTATATGATCTCCCAAGTTTTCCTACCAGGAACAATTTCTAAGCACAGAGCCAGGATAGCCCCTGAGCATCGCCAGGTGTAGCCCCCCAAAATAAACAAACCAAAAATATTTGTTTTGTTTTGAGGCCACACCCGGTAGTGGTCAGGGGTTACTCCTGGCTATCTGCTCAGAAATAGCTCCTGGCAGACACAGGGGAACATATGGAACGCTGGGATTTGAACCAACCACCTTAGGTCCTGGATTTGAACCAACCACCTTAGGTCCTGGGTCGGCTGCTTGCAAGGCAAATGCCGCTGTGCTATCTCTCTGGCCCACCCAAAAATCTTTAAGGGTCAGAGAGATACTACTGTGGGGAGGGCAACTGCCTTACAAGCATCTGACCCCATTTGATCCCAAGCATCTCATATGATTCCTAAACCCCTCAAGAATGAGCATCATCATCGAGATGTCAGGCCTTTGGCACTGAAGTGAGTATACTGTCCTCCAACTCCTAAGTACCACCCGAAGACCGCAAATGTGTGTGTGTGTGTGTGTGTGTGTGTGTGTTTTATATGTAAGAACGAAGAGTGGCAAAATATTGATAACTGCTGAACCTGGCAAATGTGCATTATACTATGCTCTTGTTTTATTTCTATTTTATTATATTTGATCTTTCTATGAGTGGTAATTCTGGAATTGAGATTTATTTTTGTCTTGTAACTTACTTTTTCTGTTTTTTTTTTTTTTTTTTTGTTTTTGGTTTGTTTTTGGGCCACACCCGGTAACGCTCAGGGGTTACCCCTGGCTATGCGCTCAGAAGTCGTTCCTGGCTTGGGGGACCACATGGGACACCGGGGATCGAACCGTGGTCCAACCAAGACTATCACAGGCAAGGCAGACACCTTACCTCTAGTGCCACCACCCGGCCCGGTAATTTACTTTTTCATGATGCATTTCAAAACCATCATGGGATGAGTTAAATGGCATAAAAGACTACATGGGAGGACTCATCTGTATGACCAACAGTTATGGTTTTTTTTGTGTGTGTGTGTGGTTTTTGGGTCACACCTGGCAGCACTCAGGGGTTACACCTGGCTCCATGCTCAGAAATTGCTCCTGGCAGGCACGGAGGATCATATGGGGCACTGGGATTTGAACCGATGACCTTTTCCATTAAAGGCAAACGCCTTACCTCCATGCTATCTCCCGGGCCCCAACAGTTATGTTTTTATGTAAGTGTAGTGAGGATATCTAAATATTGCTAAAGATGACAAAGAGAGCCATAAGAGAAAAACTGATTAAGATAAAAATATTGGGCCAAGACTGGCAATGAAGCAGATTTTCTCAGTTAATTGTATCCTGTTAGCTGAAATCTTGTCACATAATTATACATGAAGTTAAGGAAGGTTGTGTCTCCAGGGTTATGTAAAATAAAATTAACTTTTCTGGAAATCAAGTATCTACTCTATGAGGTACAGAGTAACAAGATATTTTTCATTTAAACTGTTTTATACATTGATAATAAATGCAAATATGTGTGTGAATAATGTAAATGTCAATCTAGGAATATTGTGAGCAAGACTATATGTGGTAGAGTACACGCTTTACAGGAGTGACACCCTTGGCTCATTCCTCAATAATACACACACAGACACACACACACAGACACACACACACACACACACACACACACACAGCAAAGCAAATCATCAAAAACATTTTGGAGGGGCCAGGGAGATAGCATGGAGGTAAGGCGTTTGCCTTTCATGCAAAAGGTCATCGGTTGGAATCCCGGTGCCCCATATGGTCCCCCGTGCCTGCCAGGAGCAATTTCTGAGCATGGAGCCAGGAGTAACCCCTGAGCACTGCCGGGTGTGACCCAAAAACCAAAAAAAAAAAAAAAAAAAAAAATTTGGAATAGACTTTTATAGGCATTTTTTCTCGCTGCATTTGAATATGTACATTCCTAATAGTCTTGAAATTTCCCTGAAACCAAATGACAGGCACTGCATAGATCTTATTCATGCAAGATTTAGAAACTGATCAGTTTTGCCATCTTAGTTCCATAGGTTAATTTCTCTTTTGGAGCCATAGACAGATACAGTTAAAGATCTTTCAAATCTTTGGAGTTAAAATGTGATTTTTCAATTAGATTCTTTGTTGGCTTGTAGGCTAAATATAGAATAAGAATAAGACACAATTAATGTCCAGTCAGTACAGTAAATCAAAAATCACCTGGTCCACTGTCTTTAATTTTCAAATGATTGTTTAGTGTTTTTCCTACTATACTATAGTTATAATATAGCATAAGAAATATCAGTACTGGAGGGGCTGGAGAGATAGTATTGAGGTAAGGCATTTGCCTTTCATACAGAAGGTCAGTGGTTCGAATCCTGGCATCCCATATAGTCTCCTGAGACTGCCAAGAGCGATTTCTGAGCATAAAGCCAGGAGGAACCTCTGAGTGCTGCTGGGTGTGACCCAAAAACAAAACAAAAACAAAGAAACAAACAAAAAAAGAAATATCAGTACTGGGAAATGAAGAGTTGGCTATCCCGCCCATTTTTAATGGTCATTTACAGCTCTATCCCCTCTAACATTTTTAATAGTTATATAATTTTGAAACAGCTTTCATATTCTCAGTCAACATTTATTGCAGATTTTTTGGAAATAAAAATAATAAAATATTGTCAATGGCTTTCCAGATTTATCTCCAGAATTATCTTTTTAGATTCATAACCTAATCTTGAAAAAAATTCTCAATTTTATATGCTTTTTTTCATTTTCTCTCTTTTATATTTATTTATTTATTTATTTTTGGTCTGGAGTTTAATGAAGGCAGTACCTCATTTCAGACAACAGAAAAGCAAGAGGATCCAATAGATTATATGACGAGAAGGAATATTAATTTCTGGAAGACATCAGGATTCCAAAGCTAGCCTTGAAATCATCAGTGACCAATGACAACAATTGAGGCAAGCGGGATGGAGCTATCCCAGGCCACTAAAAGGCTTAGCATACTAATGGCCCTTTGACACTACCAGCCATTCAGAAATCAGACTTTGTCAAGCTGAAGAATAGACCGCTCACCCCCAACAGGAAGCATTGGAGAGGCCAACGTGACAGTAATTCCCTGTCAGATAAAACTGAGGTATTGTTTTGTATTTCATCATATGTGAAAAGAAATACCCAATCATAAATTTAAAATATTCATCCTGGCCTGTTAGTCACTCTGTGTTCAGGTTAAGTATCCATGACAGGCTGAGATGAACAAATTTTAGAATCTAGGTGTTTTTTAACAGGTTGTGGAAATTAAGATATGGCCAACTGTGATGTTTTTATGTAAGTGTAGTAATTCTAAGTAATTCTAAAGACGACACAGAGAAAGAGCTACAAGAGAAAAGCTGATCAAGATGAAAATATTTTTCTTCTTTTCTTAGCTAGAAAATAGAAGATAGGGGGAGAAAGTTAAAGAAAGTCATGAAAATTTACTTTTGTTTCGTTTTTTTACACAATTTAAAATGACTGTATATTAACATACAACATAACATCAGAAACAATTCCATAGAAGACCCAAATTAAAAACTTGTAATGACCTTAGAAACTTGAGGAGGTGGAGAACTCACACATTAACACATCAAAACTAATTTGAAGAGGATTTAATTGATCTGTGGTCTGTCAAAGGAAGACTTCAGCTTGTAAATTGCAAGTGGTCCTGACTGCTCATTACTTTGTTCCTTTTTGAAAAACAGAGTGGAGATATCTAATCTGTGTTTTTATCTGCTTATGTTTATTTATTATTTCCCACCTTCACTATGTATTTGGCACCTTATTTTCCCAATTAGCTTTTGTTTGAATCATTTCTCAAAGGAGGAATTATTTATTTCAGAGCGATTATCTCTTGTTCTATGAAAAAGGAAAAAACAGGTTCAAATCTGGGAAACTTCTTCAAAGAGTCTTGTAATCCCTATTGTGTCTGTGTATTCTTCCCATCAGTTTAGAGAATGTGATAAATATCTCTTTGAATCAAGCATTGGCACTTACTCTTTTTCAGGCTCCAGCAATTTCAATGAGGTGCAAAATATAGGATATTCAGATACAGTAATTTACTACATTGAGTTGCTTTTTAAATATATATTAAAAAAAGATTTGTTCTTTTTTTTTAAATGCTCCCCCCCCCCGCTAGGATTGATACTTTAATAACTTTTATTTTATAACACCATGTCTTAAGGGGGAAAAGGGAAAAAAAATAAGATCACTCTTTGTGATCCAGCAGGTTTCATTGAACCTAAGAAATGAATAATTGCAAAAGAATAAAAAAAGCTTTAAAGTTTCATTTGGCATTGAAAATATCCAGACTGTTAACTCCAGTTCCATTCTCTTGCAAAGAGATACATTATTTTAGAGTTTTTGAATAGTAAATGGTTATAACAATGTAGGACTAATTTTTATTGATTGCTCAGTTACCAAAAATTTTTTTTAATGAGTCACTTTTAATTGTAATTTAGTTAACTTACTACTCCTGCCAAGTTTTTAAGTAGTTTTAATTTAATGTTCACCAGTTGGTATCTTTATTATTCCATTCTGTCCTCTTACTAAGATACACTGGGTAATAATTTTCTTTTATAAATATGAATAAAAGTCAGGATTTGGAATTGTCCAAATGCTCCATTAAACATTTTTTTTCTTAAAAAGTTTGCTAATCAAGTAAGGTTGGGGTGGGAGGGAATTTTGAGACATTGGTGGAGGGATGCTGACACTGGTAGAAGTGTTGGAACATTGTATGCCTGAAACTATTAAAAACAGTACTGTAAATCACAGTGCAGAATTACAAGTGGGATGGCTTTTATTTTTACTTTTATGAACTTTGAGAACAGTATGCTCAAGAGAGAAAAACTGCATATTTACAGGCTGGTAATGAAGGCAAAGGTATTAAGTAATAGAGGTAAAAGTCTTCCTTATTACTAGGTCATTTGTCTATAATGCTCATATATTTAATTTTTTTTTTTTTTTTGGTTTTTGGGTCACACCCGGCAGTGCTCAGGGCTACTCCTGGCTCCATGCTCAGAAATTGCTCCTGGCAGGCACAGGGGACCATATGGGGCACCGGGATTCGAACTGATGACCTTTTGCATGAAAGGCAAACGCCTTACCTCCATGCTATCTCCCGGGCCCCCATATATTTAATTTTTAAGCTATCTTAAAATAATTAAGATGAAAGCCCCAAAAAGTGCATTTTTGATTGTTTGGGGGCCACACTCAGTGGTACTCAGGGCTTACTTCTGGCTCTGCACTCAGGAATGCTCCTGCAGAACTCAGGGAACAGAGCTTTGGGATTGAAACCAGGTGGGCTGTGTGCAAGCATGTGCCTTACCCACTGTACTATATCTTCAAGACCCCCAAAGTGCATGATTTAAGAAACAATATTATTACCTGGAAAAAAAGATACAAATAAAAAATACGGTTTTATTGTCCTGGACTTGAAGGAAAAAAAATACCCTCATTTTAAGGTGATAGTTGATACTGGAGAGGGGGGAGGGGAATATGTTAGCTTAATAGTAGCATAGAAGGAAGGAAGGAGGAAGGAAAGAAGGAAGGAATAAGGAAGGAAGGAATGAAGGAAGGAAGGAAAGAAGAAAGGGAGGGAGGGAAGAAAGGAGGGAAAAAGGGAGGGAGGAAGGCAGGAAAGAAGGGAGGGAAGAAGGGAGGGAGGAGGGAAGGTGGGGAAGGAAGGAGGGGAGGGAAGGAGGGAAGGAGAGAGGGAAGAAAGAAAGGAGGGAAGAAGGAAAGGAAGAATGGAGGGAAAGAAGAAGGGAGGAAGGGAAGGTGGGAAGGAAGGAGGAGTGAGGGAGAGAAGGGAGGGAAGGAAGGAGGAAAAGGAGGGAAGGAAGAAGGGAAAGAAGGAAGGAAGGAGAGAGGAAGGAGGGAGGGAAGAAGTAAATTGGTATTATTTATGATAGCTGGTACTTTTTTGTTTTCTTTCCCTCCCTCCCTCCTACCCTCCCTCCTTCTTTCCTTCCTCTCTCACACCCAGCAGCACTCAGCACAGGGGACCATATGGGATGCCAGGATGCATGAAAGGCAAACTCCTTACCTCCATGCTATCTCTCCGGCTCCTCTTTCTTTTCTTTCCTTAGGTTTTAGGTAACACACGCCTGTGCTCAGGGGTTACTTCTGGCTCTGGGTTCAGAAATCGCTCCTGGCAGGCTCAGGGACCACATGGGATGCTGGGATTCGAACCACCGTCCTTCCTGGGTTGGTTGTGTGCAAGGCAAATGCTCTACTGCTGTACTATCTTTCCGGCCCCATACTTTTTCATTTTCTATCTATTGCAAAATACCTACGATTATTCATCATTGAAATGCTGATCCTGATTTTGCAAATGCCAAAGTATTAATAATGGTGCAATTGGTTTTTGTTTGTTTGTTTGTTTGTTTTTTGGTTTTGGGGCCACACCCATCAGTGCTCAGGGGTTACTCCTGGCTATCTGCTCAGAAACAGCTCCTGGCAGGCACGGGGTACCATATGGGACGCCGGGATTTGAACCAACCACCTTAGGTCCTGGATCGGCTGCTTGCAAGGCAAACGCCGCTATGCTTTCTCTCCGGCCCCAGATGTGCTATTGTTGACCATACTAGTCCTTATTCTGTCAGTCTAATGCTTTGTTTTGTTTTTTTGTTTTTTGTTTTTTTTGTTGTTT
>PVKC010048129.1:0-10929 GCA_004027635.1 Crocidura indochinensis | reverse complement strand
TGAAATTTAGTGATCACAAATTATGTCAAATTTAGTTAGTAAATTATTATTTTGAATATAATATTTGAAGCTTATTATTATTAAATGTGGTTAGAATATTAAAAAGATCATACCCATACTATGTAAATCAGTTAATTAAAAGATCTTAAATGTTTTGCTCTTTCACAGAAATTGGTTTTAGGAAACTGCACAAGGATCTTACCTTGAACACAGTCTTGGATTTGTCATCTCCTTTGTTGTTTTGAATGTGAATAAAGTTTGTTTGTGGGTGAAACAATTGTTTTTTTGTTTGTTTGTTTGAGGACAACATTATACAATACCGTAATATTGTGTATCAGTGAGTATGTTCTTTAAAAGCAGTTGTTTAATTTTTTTAAACTCTAAATCTTTTTTCTGATTTCTTCACATCGTATTTGTTACTGACAATATAGTTAAAGGCGTGAACTCCATATTTAGTTTTGATGATTTTAGTTTTAAATAATTTGAAATTTTGTTTTTGAGGAATAGCTTTTTAGTACTATTATGGTTACCTGATAAATAAACATTTTGGGACCAGAGTAATAATACAGTGGGTCAGACTCTTGCTTTATATATGATCAATCTGAGACGAGTCCTGCCAGAAGAGATCTCTGCACTCAGAACCAAGAGTAAGCATGAGCACTGCTGGATATGGCCCCAAACCCCAAAGTAAATAAATAATGAATTAGCTTTTTAAATGGAATAAAATTTTTATTTTTTAATTACTGGTAATATTTGATTGTTTATTGTTAGAGTACAGCTACTCCAGTATTTCTTAGTATTTGTTTCTACATTTTCAAAGTTTTTATGTAATCTTTTGCTTTCACATTTATAGAAATATAAACTATCTCCTTTAGCAAGTCAGCACTGTTAGATTTCTTAGCCAATTTGGCACTGTCTCCTCCATGAAGAACAATTCATTTATATTTGACACCTTACTGTCAGAGTTGAATTAAATCTATTCTACTTCTATTATTTACGTTTTCCTCCTGTATTTTTCTGTTCTTTCTTTGTTATTTTTTTTACATGACTCAAATAAATTTCAGTATAACATTAAATTGTCACTAGTGCTATTTTAACTGTGCTTCTTATGATTATTTTTTGTTGTTTCCCCAGATGTTAATAATGAATTAAAGTGCACTTAAAATTTATCACTATCTGCCTTCATATAAAATCTTAACATTTCACAAACTGATATAATTTTAGTTACCTCTCTAGTTGTTAGTTCCCTCCTGTTGTCACCTACCCTTATTCATTGAACATGTTTTCCATAATAAAGTTGTGAGGAAACTGAAGTGAAGGACACTGACCCCACTCTCAAACCTTCTGGGCAGGAAGCCAAGGCAACCCTGGAACCTGTCCTAGCCAGACTGTTCTCAGGGTGAGAACAGAAACATAACCAGTGGTGTGGTCATAAACTTTCATGCATATTCACTCCCCCTGTTCTCTCTCAAAGCTGTGTTGTACACAGCTGCCTTTTGTTTTGCCATTGTTCTGATTCATATATAATCCCTTCTGACAATCATAAGGTGTGATTAACCACAGACCTGCCACCTGCCACTGGTTCTGTATGGTTCTATGAATAAGCATCAATAACTCCATGTCTCTAACCCTGAGTGCTTTCATTGTAATTGGCAATCACTCTGGCTAAGTTCTCAAGGTTTTTGGTTTGCAGTATTGCAATTGGTCTACTTGGCAGTATTCCAAAGTGATAAAACTATTGAAAATAGAAGGTTTTTGTATGAATATATTAATGCCTAGAAAATGCTGGCTGGAGTGAAGGATCTACAGATACAGATTTCCAACAAGGTGAAGAATCTGCTAAGCACATCTCCATCACTGGATACTTTGGGAAGCACAAGGAAGCAGGTTTAGTAGTTGCAGAGGGGTCTGTTCTCTGCTCAGGGTTACTAGCCTGGCCACTGAAGGGAAACAATTAACATTACAAATGCAAGTTGAAGTGGTTGGAGAAAATCCTACAAAAGTGGTAATGAACTTGCTCTAGCTTTGTATGTCAAAATCATAAGTGTTTGCACTATTGTAATAAGCATGTTACATAAAGTATTATAAAATAAAAAAAAGGGCCAAAGTGGTAGCACAGCAGGTAGAGCGTTCTCTTGCAGGTGGTCAACCCAGATTTGATCCCCAGCATCCCTTATGGTCCCATATGCCAGGAGTGATTCCTGAGCTCAGAGTCAGGAGTGCCACAGGGTGTGGCCCTTCCAAAAACAAACAAACAAACAAAAGTAAATCCCATGAAAAATATCAATCCTCGCCATTTGACATGCCCATATAAATGATTACAATGAAAACTAGTGGTGTGCATTTAAAAAGAAAAAAGAAAAACAAATAAAAACAAAACAAGTATAGGTTAACAGACTACAGAAAGACTTGAAGCTAGCTAGAATGGGATACTCTCCCTCTGACTTATTTCACTCAGTATAATAGATTCCATGTACATCCATGTATAGGAAAATTTCATGACTTGATCTCTCCTGATGGCTGCATAATATTCCATTTTGTATATGTACCACAGTTTCTTTAGCCAATTCATCTGTTGAAGGGCATATTCGTTGTTTCCAGAGCCTGGATATTATAAATAGCTCTGCAATGAATATAGGTGTGAGAAAGGCATTTTTGTATTGTATTTTTGTGTTCTTAGAGTATATCCCTAGGAGTGTTATTAGCTAGATCATATGGAAGTTCCATTTCCAGTTTTTTGAGGAATCTCCATATTGTTTTCCATAAGGACTGAACTAGATGGCATTCCCATCAGCAGTGAATGAGAGTTCCTTTCTCTCCACATCCCCATCAGCACTTATTGTTCTTGTTCTTTGTGATGTGTGCCAGTCTCTGTGGTGTGAGTTGTACCTCATTGTTTTGATTTGCGTATCCCTGATGATTAGTGATGTGAGCATTTTTTATGTGCCTCTTTGTCATTTGTATTTCTTCTTTGACAAAGTGTCTATTCATTTTTTATCCCCATTTTTTGATGAGATTAGATGTATTTTTTTCTTGTTCTGTCAGTACCTTGTATATCTTTGATATTAACCCCTTATCTGATGGGTATTGGATGAATAGTTTCTCCCAATCTGTGGGTGGCTTTTGTATCCTAGGCACTATTTCCGTTGAGATGCAGAAACTTCTCAGCTTGATATATTCCCATCAGTTTATCTCTGCTTCCACGTGTTTAGAGAGTGCTGCTTCCTCCTTGAAGATGCCTTTAGTCTCAATGTCATGAAGTGTTTAACTTAGAGTTTTTCTATATACCTTGTAGTTTCAGGTCTGATATCAAGATCTTTAATCCGTTTGGATTTGACTTTTGTGCATGGTGTTAGACTAAGGTTGGAGTTTGCTTTTGTGTGATTATCTTCTTGAAGCCATTACCTTTCTCTCGCCTCCACTACTTCCACATACAAGTCTACGTGTGTAGCTAATCACATTAAACACACACCTTGTTTAAGCACACAGAGCACACACCCTGCTTTCCTTAATCCCCTTTGCTCTGTTTTCCCTAAACACTTAAGTATACACTCTGTTTTAATCTCCTCATATCCTACCTGATTGGCTGACACAGAGTTTACACCATACTTTCCCCTAATATAAATATCCCTTTCCACTTAAAGTAGAGTGAGTTATTTTTCCCTATGTGGTTCCTGGGTGCTTCTTTGTGTATTCTCTACTCTTTGTATGTGCTCTACCTCTACTTGACCTCATCAGCAATTTCTATTTTTGGGTATCTGACCTCACTAGCAATATCTACATATTTGCATGTTTCAGAAGGAGGGAAGACAATAATTTGACCTTCAAACTAAACTCAGGCAACCTAAATTTTTCCATTCCCTTAATCTGAATTGCATATTCTTGCTGCTTATCTTGCAACAGCACAAAATAAGCATTGCTGACCTTGAGTACAGGCAATATGGTTGACCATGAAAGGCCAATTAGAAGCTGAAGAAAATCATGTTACTTGACATATGACTGGTCCAAAATAAGATATGATCCCTTAATCTTTTGTCAGGGCCCCCAATTTACATAATTTTCCCTTGTAGAATAATCTGGAACACACAGTGGGCCTGGCTATATGACCTCTGATTGAGAATGATGAAGTAAAAAAAAAACATATTCTCTCCCAGTCCCTATAAAAATTTAATTCAATTATCATTAACAAGTTCCCAACAACCTGATTTTATTTCCATGAAATTCATATTAGATTAAATTCTAACATATAAGATGGCAGAGTAAATATGTGTGTTTTGGGGGATTCTTACTGGGGGGTTCTTCAGCAGTGTTCAGAGAGATGTTTGTCACTTGTGATTATACTTGACCACCAAGGATAGATGATTTAATGCTGGAGTCCAGAGATGAGGTGCTTCTTAGGCCTAGATTTATTTTGATTTTTATAATCCCTGTGTATTGTTTTATTTTGCTGTGAATATCTAATTGTATCCTTTTCAGCCCTAAAATGTTCCACTGCATAAATATACAGCACCCAAGCTAACATTATTTGTGTTCAAGGCTTATAATGTAAACCATTTTTTACAAATGGAGTGTCTAATTTTATTTTTTTAATTTCAAGTAGCTGACAGGGAAAATCAAGATAATTAATAGGTTTGGGATTGGTTGAAAGATAGTCATTTTTATCAATATGTATTATCAACTAACATTGAGGTAAATTCATTTTCATAAATAGTATATATTGGTGTAGAAATATAGAAAAATGAAATATATCTTTAGAAATGGTGACACTGGTAAATTAGGTGGCTAAGGGTGGAGGCATGGGATGCATGATGGGAACTTTGGTGGAGGGAGGTCAACACTTGTGGTTGGAATGGCTCTAATTCACTGTTACTATATGCCTGAAATACAGCTATGAAGGACTTGTAATTCACAATTGTCTCAGTAATACATTAAAAAAAGAAATATAGAATCAGCTTGCTTGGTTTCAGGTATTGCTAATTAATATATTTTATATGATATTGTTGAAATTATTTAATTCTTGAGTCTTCTCTAATAATGATAATGATGGTATATTTTCATAATGTGGTTCTGAGGATTCATTGAGACAATTATCATAAAATAGAAAATGAAATGCAGGGGCTGGGTAGATCACTCATTAGTGAGAAGTATATTCTTTGTATGATCTCTATTTAATCCTTGATATGGCATGGCCTCCTTCCATCACTGTGCTGTTGTCTTATTGCTCAGCACTCTTGAACTCAAGCACTGAACTCTCTGACCTGGCTGATCCAGTATTGCTGAGAGTGATTCCCAGGTTCTCTGAGAATTTTTTATAAGTTGTCCCTTGCCATCTCATAAACAAATTGCAATGTCAGTAAAAATAGCAATCAATCAATAAATATTAGTTCTTATTATTGTCCTTCAGTCAGATTCATTGGTAAGAAAATGAGGACCATTTCTACCAGAACAGAATGCTATGTGGATAAACTGTGTGTGCCAGTTAAAATGTCTGGTAAATATGATTTATTGATAAATGCCATGCCTTTTCCTACTTTTATGATTCTGGAGAAAACATAGAATTTTGCAATGTTGTCAGGTTATCCGTATAAATATCAATTCAATTTCTATGTGTGAGGATTTAAGATGCAGAGGATTAGGTGATTTGATTAGTGGCACAAATTAAATATTGTTTATTGAATAAATATCATCCAGTTGGCTTATTAGTTATTCTTTTCTTATAAAAATGGATTGTGCCAGAAATAGCCCATTTTTGTGTATCCTTTGGATTTGGGTCACAGATAAATGGTAATTTACTCTATTCAGGAAAGGATAGAAAAGGAGGCTGCTATTTCAAGTTTAATTTATTTATTTATTTATTTATTTTGGTGCAGCAAACATGGTCGCACACTCTACTAGAACGGAAGGACGATGTTATTAATCAAAAAGTGCACAAGCAGGCAAAGGACTTTATTATGTTGTTTTGCTCCCACAACTTGCACCTGGAGCTTTTTAATGACTGTGCCCTTTGGAGACAGGTGGCACTCTGCAAAGTAGAAACCTCTCTAAACCTCTTTTTGTCTCAAACTGACACGTCTTCGTGGCACTGTGAATAATCAATCTAAGTCTTAAATGGTGTGAAAGGCTTTAGTAGTGCTATAATTAGTTGAAGCATATTTTCCTTGGTCTTTAGAAGTACACGTGTCTAGAACAAGGGAAAGAAAGAATATAAAGAAACAGCTGTAAAAAAACCCCACATATTTATTGAAAAATGCAAGCCTATAAAAGATGATACTGTGCACTAGGTGAGCAAATACAGTAGATGGCAGTTTAGTAACATACAATATCATTTTTTCATGTTTTAAAGCCTTATTTTTAAAGAATACTTAGAAAATATGCATGCTAATTATTATATTTATTGCAATCTCAGGAACAAAAGTTCTGTATATGATTTCTGTTGACTTAGAAAAACACGATTGTATAAACTTGTCAAATAGCACCACTATAAAAAGAATATTTTTTGAGATTTTGACCACATTTTATTATCTTTCCATTTATTTTAAAGTACATAGATGCATAGATTTAATTTAAATTGATAAAGCACTCAAGAATGACTCTCAAAACAACACCATAGTCAAGATTCACTTCTCTTTAAAACTCTAGAATTATCAAATCATGTGTTTTTTTTAATTGTTAGTTGAAATTTTTTGGTAGGCTAAAAGAGGTAGTTTGAAGAATCAGAGGCAGAAAGTATTTCAGGAGGAAAAGGTAATGTTTTCAAGAATTTCTAAATTTAAAAGGAGAAAAAAATAAAGGTGTAATCTTTCCTGAGATACAAACTCAGAATTGCATTACTTACATGGATTCACCAAAACATCGGGTAGGCATTAGAAAAATTCTGATCCAGGAACAGAAAACTGACAGTTCTTCCTAAGATGGAATCAGACCATTACCCATGCTATATTGGTTTAATTAAGCATACATTATATCCTTCAACAGAAAATCTTCTGCCATGGCACTCTATTTTCTTGGTCACCAAGGCTTGACAGATTTCTCACATGAGTAAACAGATGGGAGTGATACAATTTTGACATAAAATGTGCTTATACTTTGAAAGCCATTAAACAAGACCTGTTTGCTTATAATTTTCTTATAAAATAAAGGGCCTTCTGTGAAAAGCATTTTTAAAAACACATCATAACATAACATTTAAGTGTGTAGGTCTTGCAACATTTGTTCTGACTTTCTAGTGACAGACAGAGTAATAAGATTTTCCTAACAGATGCTTAATGTTGAGAATTCTCATGTCACTCAAGCTTACAAAGTTTTTTTTAACTTGAAGATAGATCAATTATTATCCATAATATAATTTGGCTTAATTAGAAATATACTTATTGGCAAAGCATAATTAAGGTCAATATAACAAATTGATTTGAAATAATCTAAACAATTCACTAACTACTATTCTTCAAATTTGTCTGTTCTGCTAGGTTCCAATCTTACACACCTGATAAAAAACTTTGACTCATATAACAATGAGAACATAGAACTTGGAGCTGGAAAAGATATGTAGAGGTCTCATATTGCAAATTTATGTCTATTGTGAGTGATTTTATTTTTAATATAGCTCAAAGACTTGGATTTAATTGTTATTTGAATAATGATTTGTAAATACTATTCAGGTTAGGAAATTTCTTTATTCATTCATACTCTTAACTGATGTTTGCTGTGAATCTTACTGGTATGTCTTAGAAACTATATCAGGTCCTGGTAATGAAAGAATAAATGTTTCACTATCTTTGCTTCTGAGAAACAGCCAAGAGTATATCTAGAAAGATAGACAAATAAATAACTATACAAGAGTGTGATAAAGGCTAACACGGGATTGTACACAATCCTGTGGGAAAAACAGGTAAGGGAGCAGTCTGTGTCTCTTGAGGTTCTTGCAAAGGCAACAGAGAAGAAATCATATTTGAGCTTGAACTGGAATTCTCGGAGGTGAATGGTATCCAGAGGCTAGAAAAAGAAATAGATGTGAAGGCAAAGATTATGTTCGGAGAATAATATCATAAAACATAAAGAATGGTTAGAAACCATGTGATATTATTTTCTGAAGATAATTCAGGTAATGATTGCAAATATCAGATTTGAAAAAATTGAGTATTACATTTACTTCATACTCTCGAGCAATCTTTTTGTAATTGTTATTTTTCAATTACTGGAGGATTATACACATGACTGGATGTGATATTTAGTGGGATCACGTGCCCAGTTGTGAAGCTTTCACAGTCAGTTATGGTATGTACTCACTGAAATTTGTAGTTCTTGGTCACACACATGGTCACTGGGGATCACACTAGACTTTGAAATCACTGGATCTGCTTAAATACCTTTAAACATGCTTGCTAGATGTGTCCCTTCCTGGCTGTGGTACTTGCACTTTTTTTAACTGAAAAGCTCACTGGAGGTCATGACCTTTGTGGTCATTATTATACAGACATGACTTTGGTGTTTCTGGAAGTTGCTTTTGTAGAGTTGAAGATCTCAGATAGTACAGATGCCTAGAAGGTTCTAGGCAAATGTGGTAAATCAGAGATTAAACTCATAAATGGCAAGTTTGGCAGGCGTATTAAGCAACTGAGCTATTCTTATGAACTCCTTAGCATACTTTTCATAGGAGTTATGGAACAATTGAAAACATTAGGTATATGATATGATGCGTCATTTTGATAAGTTATCTCCTGTAATGTGAAAACATTTAGTCTAAGTTAAAGATAGTCATATTAAAATATCTTCTGGTGTTTTAGGACAGTGAAAGTGACATTGACAAAGTCTATATTAATATACTTAATAATTTAGAAACTTGGAAGAACTGGGTAATTTGCTTGGGATAATCAAGTGCTAAAATAGAGGGGAAGTTAAGGATGAATCCAAGAATTTAGTCTGAATGCTTAGTTTTAAGAGTCTGAATAGGAATTTATTCATTCTTCAGTATTGGTATATAAAAGAAAGCCATATTTAAACATATTCTAAAATTTTTACTTTTTTTTTTTGGTTTCTGGTCTTTTGGGTCACACCCAGCAGTTCTCAGGGGTCTCCTGACTCTATGCTCAGTAATCACTCCTGGCAGGCTCAGGGAAATGACCATATGGGATGCCGAGATTCAAACCACCAGCCTTCTGCATGCAAGGCAAACGCCTTACCTCCATGCTATCTCTCTGGCCTCTAAAATTTATACTCTTAATCATATTCTCACAGCTTCTGTAGTGACCAGTGGGAATTGGTGCTATTAACTGGATGGAAAACACAAGAGGAAAGTAATATTTTTAATAGAGGGAGGATAATTAGCTTATCCTTAACTAGTCTGAGTTTATTAGAAGAGAAGTGAAAATAAGTTTATTTAATAAAAAATTTAAAAACTCATGAAGAATATAGACAGAAATTTTAGATTTAAAAGATATTAGTGAAGGTGCGGTAAGGCGTTTGTCTTGGATTAAGGATGGACCGGGGTTCAATTCCCAGCATCCCTTATGGGCCCCCGAGCCTACCAGAAGTGTTTCTGAGTGCAGATCCAGGAGTAACCCCTGAGAGATGCCAGCTGTGGCCCCCAAACCACAAGAAAAAAAAACAAAAGATATCAGTGAAAAGTGATTAAAGTTACAGGAGTTAACAGGATCTCCCAGAGATTAGAAGATTCAAGAAAAACTTTTAGTATCAGTGAAATGATAGGAGTCCTAGGAAGAGCATGAAAAGAAAAATTTAAATGGCTTGAAAATCAGTATAAGTCAATTCCCCATGCATTTCTGAAGTAGAGACTTATCCTTTCTCTCTTGAGCATACTTGGGAATACTTAGAGTTAGAGATATAGTATAGTACACCATGAAAATTGTGTATATTGGGGCCGGGCGGTGGCGCTGTAGGTAAGGTGCCTGCCTTGCCTGCGCTAGCCTAGGACAGACCACGGTTCGATTCCCCGGTTCCCATATGGTCCCCCAAGCCAGGAGTGACTCCTGAGCACATAGCCAGGAGTAACCCCTGAGCGTCACTGGGTGTGGCCCAGAAAACCAAAAAAAAAAAAAAAATAGAAAATTGGAAAAAAATTGGAAACAGCAAATGTTGAGAAGGATGTGGTGAGAAAGGAACCCTTATTCTCCCTTAGTGGGTATGTTGTCTGGTTCAACCTCCATTAAAAATAAAATGGAGATGGGGCCAGAGCGATAGCACAGTGGTAGAGTGTTTTATCTTGCATGTATCCAATACAGGACAGACAGTGGTTTGAATCCCGTCCTCCCATATGGTCCTCCAAGCCAGGAGAGATTTCTGAGCGCATAGCCAGGAGTAACCCCTGAGCATTACCAGGTGTGGCCCTCCCAAATGAAACAAAACAAAACAAAACAAAAAAAGGAGATTTCTCAATTATGTAAAAATAGAAGCAATCCCAGTTTTATAAATCTAACACTCCTATACACAAACATTACACCAAAATTCTATTTGTTGGTCATTTTAAACAATTCTCAGACATTGTGATTAATGCTATACTATTTTCCTATAGCAGACCACCTAAATTATTTAACAGAAGAATGAAAAATTTCCTCAATTATGAAAAACACCACATCATTGCCTTTTGTTCTTTCTTGTTTTTGATCATCCTGTTGATTTCTTCCAAATTTTTATAACATCGTAGGACTTCCTTTATCCTCTATATATCAGAATTAATTTACAGTTCCTAGCCACCCTCACCTTCCTCTCTCCCTCCCTCCCTCCTTTCCTTCCTTCCTTCCTTCCTTCCTTCCTTCCTTCCTTCCTTCCTTCCTTCCTTCCTTCCTTCCTTCCTTCCTTCCTTCCTTCCTTCCTTCCTTATCTTTCCTTCCTTTTCTTTTACTTCCCTTCTGTTCTACCTTCCATTCTTCCTTTTTAACTCCTTCAATAGTATAACCTTCCTTCAAATCTTCC